>JAODUE010084818.1:0-14403 GCA_027564755.1 Amblyopsis hoosieri
TATATGTGTGTATATGTATATATATGTGTGTATATGTATATATATGTGTGTATATGTATATATATATGTGTGTATATATATATGTGTATATATATATGTGTATATATATATGTGTATATATATATGTGTATATATATATGTGTATACATGTGTATATATATATGTGTATACATGTGTATATATATATGTGTATACATGTGTATATATATGTATATGTGTATACATGTGTATATATATGTATATATATATGTGTGTGTATATATATATATATAATTTGCTCTGTATTTACTAGATTTGATTGGATTTTATTATTATCTAATGTTCCACTGTTAATAGGCTTTGGTTATTATATATTTTCTTTTACAGCCTAGTGGCTGTGTAAAAGCCACGGTCACCTCGCAAACTCTGGAAAGTGTATATCTGGCAGATAAGGAAGTGGATATTCCCTTTGGGTTTGGCGAAACAGTTTATGTGCTTAACTTCAAAGGTACATAGAAATCACCTAGTTGTCTCGTGGTACGTTGTCTTTAGTGGCATCTTACATGGCATGACTCTTCCAGAAATGCACTCTATCCATTGCCAAACCAAAACAGAGGTCAGGAGAAGACCCCGCTTTGTCTCTGCTCAGGACGTTCTTTTGAGAAGGTATTTTTCAATGCATTTCAACACAATAACTTATTCAGTTATAAAATCAAAGGGAGAAAATGTGTTGTATGCTTTCTGTTTCACAATATTGCTAAATATAATATAAACTGTAAGTCATGTGTTGGGCGGTGTTGTGCCACTTGGTTATGACTACCTGTATTGTTTGTACATCAGGTATAACCACTGTGTTATCGCTTATGAGTCATGTCTCTCGTCTCTCCTGCTTGCTCGTTTACTAGTTATCAAAAAAACTGACGGAAAACTCAGGAACTATTAAAAGAAAAAGAAAAGCTGTATATATATTCTATCATTTAAACCTCCTCACAAATATGCATTTTTGGTCAGCAATACAAGCCTGTTATCTTCTTCGTGGTCTCATAAAACACTCCCATATGACGTTTTCCATATGTGAGATCCATGTGCACTTGCTACTCTCAAGGTTACTGACGCACGCCAATCGTCTGTACCTTGACTGGGAGGCAAGCAGTCTCTCTTCCATAACTGACTGTTACAATAGGCCTTTGTGACAATACAGTGGTCTATAAACAAGTTAAATAAGTGAAATAACAATTATTATTAAAAGAGCATACCAGTTTGTGTGGTTGTACTTTGAGTTCATGGACGGCTGTCTTGTGGCTAATTCACTTTCAGTTGTTACTAGCAACCAACACTCCACGCCAACATTGTTCACATTCTTCCTTTTCTCCTGCTTCCTGCTGGTCTTGTCTCTGCCAATGAGTAGCAGCTCAGGGATGGTCTGACCAACAATGCTGCCTGATTAGAACTGTGCCCTACTGCCCTCCCTATTCATATGCTAATGCAGGTATCAATACAGCGTGACAATGCTGCGTCAATCTCAATGCAAGTGGAAGATGTTATACAACCGTATTTAATAACCATTATTATAATATACAGTCATTAAGTAGAATATGACCTAATCTTTTATTGGATGATTCAGTTGTCCGTCTTTCACGTGTCTTCTAGTGATTTTCACAAATATTCCGTCCTTAGGTCCGAGTGTGGTGGAAGACTTTAACTCCAGCGGAACCTGCAGCAAATGAATGGGAACCGGATTAGATAAGAAGGCATGGGACCGAGATGTGCTCAGGAGTGCCGTGGTGAACCTGCTGTACCTTTGTCTCTGAGCAAGCCACAATATTGAACCTGTGAAACATATGCACCAGTGCCATCTTGATCTCCAACTGTGCCAGCCGCATTCCCACACAGCTGCGCGGGCCTGCCCCAAACGGCAGGTATACAAACGGGTGTCGGCCAGCCTTGGCTTCTGGCGTGAACCTGCAGGAAAAACATTCAGAGGTTGAGCAGTGTGATAGTTCTATGGGATCAAATAGGGGTCATACATAATTTGCATGTGTAAAATGGTTTTGCATCTGTTGAAATGTTTTCCAAATGTGTAAAACTGTTTTTGTATCAGTAGAAATATTTATATTATAGAACATTTGTGGACTGCCTTCATATGCACCACTTTTGCAGCAAGTTTGCAACATTGAATTTGCGGATGCCACACTGAAGTTACAACTTTGCCCGATGACTATTACATTTGATTTATTAATGATGAGACCAGGAAACACCACCCATCGCTGCACCCATTGCTGGCTAAATATAGACAATGGTTTATATTTAGATTGTTATAACAAGAGAAGGACTAAATCCGAATGCCATTTTATAGAAATCAAAGTGAAAAAGAAAGTGTCAAACTGCAATACATTGATTAAGCACAGTGTCAGAGTAAGACAAAGCGGCGATACAGAAGCTGAGGTGCTTGATTAGGTTTTGTCTTTCTACAGTGAAGATAGCCGCCCACCTCTCAGGGATGAAGCGCTCAGGTTCTGGCCAGTGCTCAGGGTCGTAGTGCAGGAATCCTACTGCAATCTCTAGCATTGCTCCTTTAGGTAGGGCCTGACCATTTACCTCACAGTCTTGGTCAATGCTGCGAGCAAACCTGAAAAGGCAAAGCTAAACATGGTCAGATGGTTCCTGTGTGCGACATATTGTAGTAATCAATATTATTTTGGCCAGTTCCCCCTTCTCAAAAAGACTTACAGGCTTTAGCTTAATACATTGTGCAATAAGTGAAACATAATGTGTTGAAAAAGTCCAATGAATCACTGTAACAGTGTACCTCAGCCTCATTCTGTATTAAACTGATGAATATAGCTTTTATTAATCTTTCTGTTTACATTACCTAAAACCAGGAGGATATAGGCGCAGTGCTTCAGATATAACCATGTCTAAATACTTCAGCTCCTGGACACTGGTGTAGTCTGGATACTCCTGTAATGAAAAGTAGAAACATGCATATTAATGTATTGCTCCATTACACCAAATACTGTAAACCAATGTTCTCTGGTAGGACTGCCACATATGTCACATGATGCAAATCAGCACACAGTCTGTAGGGGGCAGTGTTGTACCACAGTATTTGAGAGTCATTCATACTTTTGTGCCATTTGGCAGAAATATAACACACTGCCACTAACACACAACTGTTATACATATAACAGAAAGAAGGATTTATGATGAATTGAAGAATTCCTTCTTTTTAAAGTTTGGAAATATTAATACAAAAATAAAAACATAAATCCCTTAAAAGTCACCAAACCAGAACTCATTGTAACCATAAACAGGTTTAACATTTAGATAACATACATCATATGTATTGCAGCCTTACTGTAAAAAAGTAAAACGGCTATAACTCAATTGACCATTTAACGTGGAACACTGGATCTAGAGAGCGTTTTAGGCCAGCTGTAGCCTCTAGCCGCCGTCCTACAGTACCATGAGGAGAGGCAGCAGCATTATTGTCTGGATGTGTTGTCCTCCTGTCCCCTTGGCACACAAACCAGACATGTCCCTAATGGGCACTTTGCTTAGGCAGATAAAGCTCTGCAACAGGCCATGCGGCCTGCCCACTACAGCTGTTGTAAAAGCTAGGGATGGCACCGATACGATACTGAGATCGGAAATCAGTCCGATACTGACTAAAATAGCCGGATCGGTATCGGTGACAATTCAATTGAATGTAATTACACATCTACACGTAGGTCTACTGTCAAGCATCAGCCATGTCTAACCTACCTACACTATCAGCAGTAGGTTTATAAAATGCATCGAAGTCCTAAAATAGAGATTGGCTGTCATTTACTTTGCAACTTAACTTAAAAATTAATTTAACACTGGGATCAGTACTAGTAAAAGGCAGTTTTTTTATTTTTTTTATTTTTTTAAATCCGAGAACAAAAATTGGTCACACATTCCCACTGCAGGAACAAACAGTTCTTCCAAAAATGTTCAATCTACAAAAAAACAAGTTACTTGTTTTTAGTAAGGCTATTTTCTAATTGAAATACTGTTGCCATACTATTTAGTGGGCAGTTCATCAGGCCCTTATTATTTGTATTCAGATGTGATGTTGACCCAATTATGTAGATACAGAGGCATTCACGTATGTATGTGTGTTAAGGTGTGCACTGTGCACGCAGCGTTTCTCTGCACCATGGGGCATGGAGCAGACCACACACGCTGTTACATGGCATCAGATATGTGTTTAGGTCTTCTGTGCATGTCAGATGTTCAGCCATTCAATTAAGTCCCCTTGTTTGCTTTAAAGCATTCAAGCTTTGGAAAAACAGTCTCCATGCCCCTTGCTTATGCTCCAGTGGCGACACATGCTTGAGATGTGACGCACAACAAGCCTAGAAGACCTGGTTCTTTCTAAATGACCGGAGAGACCCGTGTATTGGGATGGTAACAAGAAAGGAGGGGGGGGGCTGGGTTCAGAGAGAGGGTGGGGTTTGCATTTACAGTTAATTTTCCCAGAGGAGAATTGCACAATATTTCTGGTGCGATAAGCAGGCTAGACTTCATGTACCGCTACATCCACGTCTGACCAGGAATAACAATGTATAGCACTAAGGCAACTTGGGACTAATGGAGAAAAGGAGATGGGGATCGATTGCCAGCCGGGAAGGGGGTTAAATAATATGACAATGACCCCCTCATCTGCCAATCTCACTCAGGACACCCTGAAGCGATGGGTGCCGGTGTATATAATAGTGTGTGTGGCTGAGCAATGACGTCCAGGAATACATGCATGACACCCCTTCCCCTTATAGAGATAACCTAAAAACACGGTGGAACCTTCTGGTCCGTCCATTTAAACTTGCTGCCGAATCAGAACTTCCGTCAGAAAATAAACGAATAATGCTTGGATACTATTTAGATTTAATATTTGAAAGTAATGTCAAAAAAGACAGTAATATATTAGTAATGGCATTCTGAGGCTCTTCCTTGAGTTGTTCGCTAATCTATAGTGTGACTATTAACTGTCTGCCCAAATGTTAGTATATGGTACTTAATGAGCCTAGGTAAACAGTTTGCTGTGGTACAGGGACAAAGCAAAGAATGCTGTCCTTACCACCATGCGCAAAAAGCAATCGGCCAAAAATAAACACCTAATTACGACCAATTGTCCGTATATGGTGAAACCATGAAATGTAGTTCCCTGAAACCTCACAGGCATTCCTGGACTATTTGCTACCTATGTGCAAAGGAGCACTCATTGAACCCAGAAGAACGTTACCAGGCAGAGCCGTTGCATCGCCTGTGAAATGAGATTCATTAATGCAGTCTGAAAACCCTAAGCTTGGCTTGCAGCTCAATTTCTTATCAGCAGTCAGACTCATAACGTGCCTCTGTGTCCTTATGTCTGATTCAATCCCAATCTATTCATTAAAGGGCCCCATTTGATACAGGAGGAGAAAAA
This sequence comes from Amblyopsis hoosieri, assembly GCA_027564755.1. Lineage (NCBI taxonomy): Eukaryota > Metazoa > Chordata > Actinopteri > Percopsiformes > Amblyopsidae > Amblyopsis > Amblyopsis hoosieri. The sequence continues at coordinate 5,432 of JAODUE010084818.1, forward strand.
AACAAGCAATTATTGAGTGAATACTGGCTGTGGTGGCCCTCCTTTTCATGTCTGGTTTGTCTCGGCAGTTTGAGGCTTTCATAATCTTTTGTCCTTCCTGCCGTTCCAGTGGGTGCCTGCCTGGATTTCTGGGCCCTGCATCCACAAACCGTTCCACCTTATTTACATCCCTATTAGGATTATTTCAATGTGGCTGGGACCTATAAGGACAAGGAGCGCTATAGGAGGGCATGTGTACAAATGTGGATCCCCACCAGGTTGCCAGGAAACCACAATGTATTATTATGGTGTGGGCTAGAGGCCTATGCGTACGTTTTATGGAAGGGCACTCTGGGGAACTGCTAATGGACAAATATGGTAAGTGTCAGTTTGCATTATCACGTGAGTAACAAAACATAGGGGAAAGTTCAGGGTAGCGACAACTTCCTATAAACACAAGACAACCAATGATAAATTAGCATTCTAATGAAAACAGGCTGTCCAATGTTTGGAGGGCAAATACTCTGATTATGGGGGGAAAATAGTTCTTTAGTTTTATGGTGGAAGGGTCTAAAGGTGTTTGTTTTGATTTATTTTTTCATCCAAACAGCAGCCAGACACTATGGGAGCAAAAAAAATAAAAAAAATAAATAAATAAAAAAACTAGGGTAAAGAACAAACCAGTTCTGTTCTGCTTGAAATAATTACTCCATTGGCAAAATTCTTAATTAGCTTGACTAATCGGCAAAAGGCACTGGCAAGGGGGACTGATTGCATTCTAAGCGTAGAGAGAGAGAGAGAGAGAGAGCGAGAGAGAGAGAGAGAGAGAGCACAGCGGTCACTAAGTTATTTAAGGTGGCTAGCTGGCCACATGAAGCCAGTGTTCTGTTGTTGTGTGGGGGGTCAACCTGTGAATACAAAGCAATTAAGATAATGACTTGAATGACAAAAACCCAAAGCTGAAGCTACCTGACTTGCATACAATGAAATAACCCATCAGGCCATATGCCAAACAGAGGAGTAGGCATGCTTGCCATACACATGATCAAAATCCTGAGCTAGTCTGGGGGAAAATGACAAAGAGAATGGGTTTCAGTGTTCCAGAGAACTTTGGAACAGTAACACAAGCGTACATGCACCACACAGAAACAGACCGACTGTCTAATCTATTAAAGCCCAGTCTACATACATGGGGGATAGAAGTGTTATGGAGTGGGAAGACACAAACAAATAGGTCAATATTCCATATGTCAAAATTCAATGAGCGTGCATGTGTAACTAGGTACAATCCACTCAGTGGCCACAAAAATATTAGGTATACCTGCTTATTAAGCCTAATATCTAATCAGCCAATCACATTGCAGCAACATAACATGATTAAGAACCTTTGCTGTTGTTCAGAAGAAACTGAACGAGGAAGAAATGTGATCTAAGTGACTGACTGTGTAATGATAGTTGGCACCAGAACGGGTGATTTGAGTAGAAACTTGAGCAGAAACACTTCTCCTGGGAGTTTCACACATTAGAGTCTCTAGAATTTACAGAGAATGGTGCAAAAACACCACAAAACATCCAGCGAGCGGCAGTTTTGCAGGAGAGAACGCCTTGTTAAGGAGAAAGGTCAGAGGGGAACAGTCAGGCTGGTTCAAGCCGGCAGGAAGACGACAGTATAACTCAAATAACGCAACAACATGCCAAACCTAGTGGATGTACTACAGCAGCAGCAGAATATACCAGACTCCACCCATGTAGTGTCCCCCAATTTGGTGAAAGGTCCATCATTATTTGGAAACACTGACATATCCCAAATATATTCACATTATTAAAGGTACACCAAGTTCATGCTGAGTATGACGGTGCAAGGACTCAGCTATACAGCTAACACCATTCTCTATGATGTGGCATGCGTTTCTCCCCTGTTCATCATCCATCAGTAATGCCTGGAATTTGTGGCAGGTCACCTTCCTCTAGCAGAAAATTACCATTTCAGTTATTGTGTTAGCAACTGATAGCTAGAGCGTGGAAGAGGACCCCCCCCCCTCATGTTCAGAACAGATTAGAGGCAGAAACGACTTTCAGAATTAACTTTGAGAATAACTGTGTCCTCTCTATTCTGTTTACCATGGTAGTTGGCCCAGTCTTACTGGATTCATTAGCTTGGAGGTTATACCAGTGAGAATATTGAGTTAGTTGTTGCAGTATGTGACAGGAAAAAGGACTTGGTACTTAAACAGCTCATATATTCTGGGGACTTTATACCAAGAAATCCCATAACTGTACATTTGATAACATTCATCATTATTCTGCCTTTCTGAGGCTTGAGCTGGACACTGCCACATACAAAGCATTGGACCGAGAAGGAAACTAAGATGAGTCATTTTATTTGACCGGATCAAGTTCTGCCTCTCTCAGAGAAGGCCTCTTGGGGCGAACATGAAATGTGTTTGGGAGGCAAAAAGGGAACAGTCACTAGAGACAGAGAGAAACCTGCCACCTGTCTCCTTTATCAGTTCATCACTGAATGTAATATTTAATCTGAGAAAGGCAACACATTATTGTATGTGCATATGATGTGTGTGTGTGTGTGTATTTCAACCTCCCTTGGGCTCATTAGTAAAGAGCTGTTTTATCTAAAGCGTGCAACAGCTAGCTCTTGACATTCATCGCATCAGTCACAAAATCACAGCTGCATAACTCAACATTTTGAAAACATTTGTTTCCCACGAAAGCCTTGCAGGCTTCCTGACATCTTTAATTTAGGTGATTACAGTAATAGATTACACAGAAGGCAATAGGTACTCTCATTTTAAAATGGCTGCACCTGAAGACAATACTATGCAATATGCCCATTGCCCAGTCGTTTGTTAAATGTGACATGCCTAAAAGCTGCCACATCGCTCAGATAACTGAAAAGAGGAAACCATATCCACTGCAAGCTGTCGCTGTTTGTTCAAACCAGGGGAGACTGCTTTCGCTCTGCCCTGGCGAGATACCATCGGTGTAGGTGGATTGTGTGTGTGTGTGTGTGTGTGTGTGTGTGTGTGTGTGTGTGTGGGGGGGGGTTCTGGCGTCACAGTAGCCCACAGCCGGGACACGTTGGCTGGAGAATGAAAGGAGGTAGATGGGGTAATAAGCCCGCCACGCTGCTCGGGGATCAGCTGCGACTCACCACCGCCTGTCTCTGCTTGCATGCTTCTGTCACACACTGTCTTTCAGTCTGGATGTGATGGGCATCAAGACAGACAGAGGCCATTCCCTTTGTTGGGATCAAAAGAGTGGCTTATCACCCACTTACATGTTCACAAGCACAAATCAGAAGAGCCAATTTCTATTTTAGCTACTTATACAATATTTCTATATACGTTTTTGAAGGAAGGCATTCATAGTTGTTTTTTTTACTTCTGACCTTAATTCATGATAAGGCTTTTCCCATGTGTGAATAATAAATGAGTGGAAGAAGGAACTATTTTACAGCATTAATCAATTGCCGTAATTTCCTCCCGCCTGGGAAATTCACCAACCTCACACAAACAGCCTGTTGTTGTATCTGGAAATAAGGAATGTGCCCGAGCTTGATGTTTATACGTGTGACGCGCAACAAGCTATCAGACAGAATTTCACAGCAATGCATTGTTGAGATCAAACACCTTCTCATCAAGTTTTTCATTTTGCTGCTTATTTTTTTCCTTCATCCAAGCTATATTGATTTCTCTCTTATTTATAATAATCTCTACTCGGCTCAACTCTCCCCTTGAACTGCCTGTAGGTTGCGAGGTCAAGGGGTGTTATTGTACTGGAGAGTTCTAGTGATAAACAAAAAACTAACACTACACTGATTGGCACTTGTCATTAACCAGGGGAGTTGTCTGTTCTGGTTGAATCTGCAAAACATTTTTATATTTGCACTCTATTCAGCTTGATTCAACTAAGTGTTAAAGCACAAAAAACAGAACATATTGTATGATTAGCTTGCCCACTAGCTATCCAACTGGTGTTTGAACTCCAGGGGTGTTTAGAGGTCTTCCAGCACAACAGAACTTTGATTAAACTGTCAACTCTGTCCAGTACAGTAGCTTCCTTATCACGAGATTATGTCGTGGAGTCTTGGAAAAAAATAATCTACAGTAGCTGACCTTTGTCATTATTGTCACAGACTCTGGTACAGTATGGTCTCTCATGTTTCTAATTATCATCCTGAATACTGTAGTATTTTAGATTGTATTGATGTTTAGATCATAACCTGACTCCTTTCTTAGATTAATTTTTACAAGAAAAAAAGTATAGCAACCTGAGATTTTACCAGTACAGATGGTGGTATAACAAAATGATTGAAGAAAAGCAATTTTAATGAATTTACTTATGAATTTGAGGCATGTACTGTATCTAACCTCTTTCAAACCTTTTGTTAGAAGAGTTTTTGGAGAATACTTATCTGGAGGCTTATCTGAAGTGGCAGCCTGGTCAACCCAGAGATAAATGGATGATGCATACTAATATGATTCTTCTCAGATATACAGTACTTATAAACATGTGGATTTGAGTCAATGCTGCAGATTGTATTTGATAAAAGCATCATCCTTCTGGAAGCCCAATGTCAATGTAAAATCATAGTAGAATAGAAATAAATGAGAGAAATTATAGCATGGGCTTTGCAGTATTGTAACACAGGCACAATACATTTAATTGATTTCCAGCTAGAGGTAAAAATATTGTCTGTGGATCAATGCAGTACTGTCAGGGTAATTTAGGCTGGACTTTTAGCCAGTTATAGTTATTTATTTACAGTATGTTTAACAGCAGGCTGACATGTTTTAGATTTCTGTACTGTAACATTTAGAAACCTTTTAATGGATTAGATTCTAGATTTTGCTATCATTAAATGACATGGCCCCATTTAGAGGGTGAAAATTCATTTTCAGAAGGATTAAGATTGATAAATCTATCATAAACTCACAAAATAAATATATAAATAAATAAATACACTGTAGTATTTGCTTACATAACTACATAAAACAAGAAGTATGCCATTAGTTGTTGTTAGTTTAGTTTTGATGTCATAAAAGGGCTGAGAATCGTATTAGCTTCCTGTCAGTTGCCACATTATTGAATACACATTTTATAGGTGGGAGGCCTTGTTGCCACCCCCACACTCTCTGTGAGTCAGTGTGAATACATATTTGAAACAAGACAGGTGACAGGGCTGTGCCTGAAATATTATGAATGATGAATTGTGACTCTGTTCACGTATTATCCAGACCATACCCAGAATAATCACTGCAATACCATTGTATGGGGCTTGAGTTTACTACAGCAGCACTGTGCACAAAAACTGCAGGTAGTCACTCTTTTCAGGCTTCGTCAGTGGCGTGGCGTGGGGAATATTTTGAGGAAGCAAAGTGATAAGAGTAAGATAGGGGAAAGGGGGAGAGAGGTGAGAGGACATGCACACGCCTGCCAACTGCCCACCAGTATACCCACCCGTATAACATGCTCCCTCATAGCATGCTGCCACTGACCTGTTACTTAACGGACAGTAAATAGGCTACTATATGATTCATAATCTTAAACAAATAATTCACAAACTCGTCTTAAGACGTTTAAAAGTTTATGTTCGCATTGCCCACCGGGTCGCTCACTTCATCTACAGATAGCCTACTGTACTTATTGCTATCGCGTACATGTTAGTAAGCTATGCACTTGTCAATATGGACATGCTGTTAGAACAGTAAGACTATTCACAGTTCAATTAGCATAGAAAACTAGCAGCTATGGAACTGATTCAGGACATACCAGTTGGCCTATGTAAACAAAAAACAAAACCTTACCAAGGGACGTAAACGCGACTCAGACTCCTCACCTCAGTAGAAGTGCAATTTCCTGTTCCACCACACATTCACCATTCATGTTGAGGGGCACTGTTTCACTCATTGTAGGATATGAGAAACAAAGAAATGAGATTGCACTAATTCTGTGCTGTTCCTCTGAAGAAACAGCACATAGATACCCAAAATGTTATGATAAAATGCAACTACAGTCTGAAAATACAGGGAAGATATGCATCCCTTCGGCTCTGGGAGGACATTCATTTCATTAGCATGTCGCCATAACTGTTCAGCTATAGTCAAATGATTAACGGACATGGACTCACACCTGCAGTATTGGCACCAGCTAGCTGAAGACTGAACTGAGGTCAAATGCTAAATCTGAAATTAACTGAAATGTTCTTATCTTCGTCAAAACTACAACATCCTGCTTAAAGAGAACGACAGAAGCCACATATTTCTGGTATGACGTCTCACAACAGGACATCTAAGCAGGGAGAGCTAGCCATCGCTATTTATCAAGTTGGCAGCTAACTCCCAGCAACCATAACAGGTGGGCAATGAGTCATAGATAATGACAAATAAGATACTGTACCGCTCTGTAAACATCATCATAACAGTTCTTACCATGGTTATAACAACAGAAAATCACATTTTAAAAACAAAGTGCAGACTAAAACAAGGATTGCAGTGAAACTTGTTGCCGAGATACGCTACTAACATATGGAAGGAACATTATGGAGGTGGAATATTACGTTAACTTTCATGAATATCACCAGGAATCAGCTAAAGCAGTCAACAACACATTGTAGAATACTACTGCTTAAGGAATAATGAATATGCCAATACAGAGAGCAACAATTACAAGCCTCAACTCCACAGGTCAGTTATTAGTCTATATAAAGACAAGCTTTTCATTCATTCAACTACACCGTTTCTTTAAATGTATTTAGAACAAAATAAAGTAAAATGATTTAAAATGCTATTAAAATGAACATGAACAGATGTACTCTTTGACACACCAAGGAGATAAGATGCGTATAAACCAGTCAAGCGGGACACAATTTGATGGACAAACAGGGATGCAGAGGCAGAGAACAAAATACTGTGGTGTGTAGTTAGGGAGGTACATAAAAATAAAAACTCGTCTTTGTGGAGATGTCTTCTCCAGTGAGGAGGGAAAATGGAGCATTAGAGAGTGTTTGATGCAGGCGGATGGCTGCTGCTTGCATAGAGAGCTGGGGCCTTGCTCAGGGAATTAGCATGAAAACGGACTGTGGGCAGAATAGGCTTAATAAGGCACGGTTGTGTGTGTGTGCGCGTGTGTGTGTTGCATACTGTATGCACATACTGTATACTGTAAATGTATTTGTGCTTGAGCATGTGCATACTGTACAAACACACACAGCTAGAATGTTGATTTGGTTCAATCTTGACATGTTGCTAACACCAAGATGTGAAGAGAATGGTTTAATTTGGAACAGTCTGTCTTTCTAAAAGCAAATAGATGTATCATTTCACAGGAGTGTTCCTCTCTCTCCGAGCAAATGTGTCATAAACTCTTATTTGTGCAAACAAATATAAAGTGTGCAAACTGATTCAATTTGAATTCAACAACCACCAAACCTTTATCCAATATAAAATGCAACCAACATCTGAATAGCAGTAGTAAATTAAAGGACAATGAAAGACTGAAACTCAGATCGCCCCACCCCCTCCCAAAAAAAAACCCACGATCAAGAGAATTGTGTTTCATCTGCTTGTTCCCGTCATCCACAAATGAAATCCCCCCCCAACCACACACACACACACACCTCTGTATCTTTCATCCAATTCCCCTCCAACTGGCAGACTGACTACACAATGTCAGGCTAGAGCAGGACAGAGATTGTTGCAGCACTGCAGAGGTAAGTGTCCATTCTTTATGTCAGGCTCTGGAGCATTACTCTCTATCTGGGCAAGGAGGCTTATCAGCGGTGGAGCCTGGACTAATGACACATGGGCAGTGTATCATAAAACCAATTTACAACATGCTGTACAGTGAAGGGATAACTCATTGCTACTAGTTAGACCTGCTTATGGTTTCACAGTATGCATGTTTGTGGACTGATGCGTTGTTGACCACACTTACACATATTTCTGGTCCAGTCACAGTGACATAAAAAGGGAAACGTAAAGAAATATATTCAACCATCCTGTTGCTTTATATTACAAATTAAATAAGGGACATTATAACAGTATACAGTAGGCAACATAAGAGAATAGAGCAAGAATGAGCAAGTCATTTGAGCACAACCCCTGTCCCCCTCCACGTAAAGTAGCGTGTGTGTGTGTGCGTGTGCTCGCATGTGTGTGTGTGTGTGTGCATACAATCATTTATTTTGAATCCAAGCACAATGCTGCCCAGTTTCTCTTTGAATTTGCTCTTCTTAAAAGAGGGATTTTATGACAATAGGCCTTTTCACAGTGACCTAGAAGTGCTACAGAAGACCTGTCTAGCCTGTAAACAGGGACATTATTTGACTCACTGATAATCAAAGCTTTGAACCGGTCCAAGGGACATAAACCAAAACCAGAAACAATCGATATTTCGCTAGGAACAACAAAAAACCTTTTATATAGTTTTTTTATATTGTCGAACAATAACATTAAAAACATAAAATAATGGTAACTGGTTAAAACATAATGTATTGTTCTTTTACAGCCTGTGTAGAACATACATACATTTGTGTTTTGAGTTTGTCACACCACAGAAAAAGGTAAAATTAACCACCCAGACCAGTTTTAATGAATAAAAAAGTATATAAATAAAGTATATGAAATTACATTTCAAAAGCGTGAAAATATAACCTGCATTATCCGTTCTCAAACACTAGGGGTGTGTCAGCAGAAGGCACCGTAACCACACATATTGCGTGTTCTACGGTAACTCCAAACATGGCTGTGCCAAAAAGGTATCCTCAGCCGAACATTGATTGGAAAATGCAGACGTGCATTGTATGAGTTGTGTTTTTACTTTAAATAGATATATCTATATCTATTTAAAGTATATATATATATATACATATACAGTATCTCACAAAAGTGAGTACATCCCTCACATATTTGCAAATATGTGAGCATATCTTTTCATGTGACAACAATGAAGAAATTACACTTTTCTGCAATGTA
>JAODUE010084829.1:0-14403 GCA_027564755.1 Amblyopsis hoosieri
GTCAGGTGTGTTGGAGCAGGGAGACATCTAAAACAAGCTGGATAGGGGCCCTCCAGGACTGGAGTTGGGCACCCCTGATGTACTGTATTAGTGCTGACCGTTGACCTCCTCCACACACACAGCCTGTTGATAGAGGGTTCGCCGATGACGAGAACTACAGTGCGGAGAACCTGCGACGTTTAGCTCGCAGCTTGAGCAGTACGGCCGTGCCCCCGCGACCCCTGACCCTGGGGCTCTCTAACAACTTTGTAAGTGACCCCACACACACACAGTTAAACACACACACACACACACACACACACACACACACACACAGTTTAACACACACACACACACACACACAGTTACACACACGCACGCACGCACGCACAGATTCAGGAAGACACATACCGTAGGTAATAATAATAATCTATTTAATTAACACCTTTCAAGACACTCAAGGACATCTTACATTGTAAATGTAAAATATAAAGACATAAATTATACCCACACACAGACACACCGTGAAGTGCACAGGATCATGTTGATGTGCAGATGCACACGCACGGCACACTGTCCAGGGTAGCGCCTGCATCACACAGACAGCAAACATGATGTATTCACTGCAAAGACATTGTAGTGTAATGCTTCTGTTGCAGCTGTGTGTGTGCGTGCGCGTGCAAATACTTATTTACTTATCTGGTGTGTTGATCTGTAAGCATGCAAATGTTGTGTACCCAGCATTTCATCATTGACCTCACTGCCTTTCCCTTTGTTTGATTTAATTTGACACTTTGCTACCACCTTGTGTTCATGCCATGCAACTGCAGCCACCAGCTCTCCTGCTCTGCTATCGACGCCTGCCACTCGGCCATCTTGTATTCAGGCCGCAGGAAATGCCCGGGGCCGTTCCATGAAAGATTGATCAGCGGTTTAGTTCCTCCATTAGGCTTTTAACCCAGCTGTCACTTTCCCCCTCCCGGCTCAGACAGGAAGTGGCGGGAGGTAGAAAGACACGAGCCGCCTGCCCAGATGTTGAGAGAGCGCTTTTTAGAGTCTGTTGAGAGAGCGCTTTTTAGAGTCTGTTGAGAGAGCGCTTTTTCTTTTTGAAGCTACTTTTTCTGCAGATTGGTTTAGATAGAAGAGGAACCAAACAGAAACGCACAGAGCAGCTTTTCACTTGGAAGCAGTGACGGGAAACGACTGAATGCAATCGCTCTTGTTGTGGTTCATGCAGTGCTCATCCATTCATCGTCTGTCATCTGTTTTCCCACTCCTCACCCCCCTCCCCCTCTGTCCTCACCCATTGTCACTCCCACTGTTGTCACACCCCCCCACCACCATCCTCCCTCTCTCTCTCATGTCTCCCCCCCTCTCTCTCTCTCTCTCCCCCTCTCTCTCTCTGTATCATGTCTCCCCCCCCCCTCTCTCTCTCTCTCTCTCCCCCTCCACACCACTCCACCATGTGAAGGATGCCCCGAGACTCGCCGACACCCGCTCCTCCTCCACCCTGCGTCGCCCTATCACCTCCTCCCTGCACTTTCCCCCATCCCCCACCTCCCCCTCCTCCCCCCCTGACCTCCACCGTCACCCCCCCGCCCCTCCCGCACGGCAGCAGCCACCGTGGCCCCCCAGCATGGGGTCTCTTGCATGGGGAACCTCAGGTATATAGCGCCTCCCCACACACACACACACACACACGCGTGTTGGCATTATTCACAGATGGTCGCTCGATCGCAACGTTGGTAAAGTTCATGCTCTTTAACAAAGGGCATTGCGGTGATTCTGGTGTGTGTTTTACTTCAGTAGTAGCTCTTGGTTACACACCCATAGAACTGTAATATAGCATAATATAGCATCGCCTGCTCAGGTGGGGTGTTGTGGCTAACGTTAGCCTGCCAGTATGGGAGGTGCTCTCTCACCCGTCGTCTGGGCACATCACATTCACATCTCATTATTGTGTGTGTGTGTGCGTGCGTGCATGCATGTGTGCGTGTCAATGGCAGTAGTAGTAGTAGTAGTCGACGACGTAAATATGACTACTTTATTATGTTGTACTCTTAAACATGCATCATGCTTTAAGATGGGTAATACACAATTACACAGGTCACACTTACACTCTCTCCCTCTCTCTGTATCTCCCCAGGACTTGGGCCAGGGGTCCAGCAGCAGCAACAGCAGCAGAAACGCCCCCTGCTGGCGTGTGACGGTGGTGTGTCTCAGAGCATCCGTAGCGTTGCCCTGAGCTACGGCACCTTGCCCCGGGCCCCCCGCCGGGCCCTCTGCTCCACCTCCTCGCTGCCCAGGCCCAGGGCAGGCCCCGCCCCCTCTGTCACAGACCACACCCCATCTGGGACAGGCCCTGCCCCGTCCGGGGTCTTCTTTGACCGCGGCTACGCCACTCTATCCCACCCACGCCGCTCCTCCACCCCCGGCAATGGTCACCACTGGCAACAGCCTCCGCCCAATGGCCACACGATGGCGCCGGCGCTGCCCGACTCGCGGGAGACCGCCGCCTGTCTCCGCCGCCTGGACGTGCCCCCCGATGTGGACTGGCGCCGCCCGCTTGGCCACGCCCACCCCCACCCTGGCCATGCCCACCTCCAGCGCTCTGCCCCCCCCCCCCCTAGCCATGCTCACCTCCAGCGCTCTGGTCCCGCCCACCCCCAGCGCCAAGGCCATGCCCACATCCAAGCTCCTGGCCACGCCCACCTCAGCCATGGCCCCACCCATATCCACGGCCCTGGCCCCGCCCACCTCCAGCGGCCTCGGGGCCCCCAGCTCTGCCTCCTGTGCCAGCAGGCCCTGGCCGAGCCCCCCCTGCGCCCTTACTGCCCCCCCTGCGGTGCCTACATGGCCCGCTTCCGCCCCGCCCGCTGAGGCAGTGAAATGTTGGGGTAATTGAACGGGCCGGGTCTCAAACCTGCGTCTGAAATACTGGGGTAATGGGTTGGGTCTCAAACCTGCGTCTGAAATAGTGGGGTAATCGAACGGGCCGGGTCTCAAACCTGCGTCTGAAATAGTGGGGTAATCGAACGGGCCGGGTCTCAAACCTGCGTCTGAAATACTGGGGTAATCGAACCGGACGCATCTCAAACCTGCGTCTGTGATATTCTTGGGGAGTAGAATGGGACGGGCGGGTCTCAAACCTGCGTCTGTGAAATAGTGGACAAGTAGAACGGGACGGATCTCAAACCTGCGTCTGTGAATGTATGCCAAATTCAAGCATATGCGTAAAACCATAATTAGGAACTTCTCTAACTGTAAATGGGTTGGCGGGTATCTGAGTGGGTGGCTGTTCAGGTTAAGTTTGAGGCACAAATAAATGCACATATATTTGACGTAGATGTTTTGCCAAAACGAAGGAACGTGAATTGCATTGAGTAATGGACCCGATGCTTCCAAACAATACCTTGTGCCCAGCACAAGCAGGTTAGGTGGAGTTTATGCCCAGCAAACCTATTACATTTTGCGAGTTGCTCCAGAGGACAACACCGAACAGAAAGTGTCCGATATAGTAATAAACTTGCTGTTGTATTTATTTTTTTAGGCTTGAAGAATTGTGAATATATTCGCTAGTTTACCTGTATAACCTTAATATGCATTATACATGGAGCCAATATAATTTTCTAAACTGGGTTAGTTAGCACAGTTTGGTACAGCCGTTATATTGTATATTTGGCTTATCAATCGATGTGTAATTTTGTTTTAGTAATTTAGAATTATACTGTTACCATTATACTATTATTTTAAACAGCAGCTAACATTTAGCATGGTGATTCCAGACATGTACAGAAGAGAAAGCATGACTTTACTTTTTGTACATTTGTTGTACTGACTATATATTTAGATATTTCTTAGTGCAGTGAATTGACTGCATTTAACAGGCTTAGTGCACTTCAGAAGTGTTGACGCTAGATTGTTGCCGCTTTCATTTCATTGACCAATTGTTTGAGGAGAATATAAATGATTCTTTTTTTTTGAGGTACATAGAATGATTACACACATTGACAAAGGGATGTTGTAAACATAATTATTTTGAATAGATGAAGCATGTTTGATTGGTTGGCTTGATTTCACCTACTTTGCTTTTACAAAGACACCATTGTGATGGAAGCCCCACCCAAGGTGCTCCAGGTGATTTGAAATAATTCACGCACTAATAATATCTCGAATGAAGACTGTGAAATTTTGGCCACAATTTCATTTACATATTAACACCTATATCTCTTTCACATAAGTGACATTTTAAATTACAGGTAAGTCAAATTGAGTCTGTAATGTGGTAAGTTTAAAAAATGTAATTTTAGTGGTGCCACAATTTCTACAAATGAAGGCCAGTCCTAAGTCATTTTATTTTCTGCTTAATGCTACTTGTTTTGGTATATTTCTATCATTTTTCTACACTGTAAACATGACAATAGTTCCAAGGAAGGTTTTCGAGTTTTCCCAAATTATTTATAGCATTGTTTGTGGCAACTGATTATTGGTGTTTTAAAGTGTCTAATAAGTCACATTTTATTTGGTTTTCCAATTTAAGTTAAGCCGATTGTTAGAAATCCTGCAAGTTTGCCTAACTGAATTCAGATGTTGCATGTACTGGGTTTATTTATGCACAGATAGTGCATGTTTTATTACTACATGCATATTAAACACGTGTTTCTATATTTAGGCTATATAATGGAAACATCCTTGGTAGCTCGAAGTTGTGAAAAACTCAGTTGCAATTGAAAACTGGAATACCTGTGCAGTTTAGACATTTGAGTAGTAATATTAATCTGTAAGTAGTTTTCAACTCTAAAGATGTAAATGCTTTAAGCATTAAGTGTGTTCATGACCTGAGAATAAAGTCCCATGACACTTGAACCAAAAAGTGCCAAAACAAACCACAAATGTTTATGTATAACTAGTGATTGCTTTCACCATTAGATGTGAATGTTATTAGTGTCACAACACAAATAAATCTGGACATTCAACTCTCTTGGACCTTGTACACCTGTATGCTGAAGAAGTGGACCTTGTATTTTTGCAATAAAGATGTTGCTCTCACGAGTTGTATGAAATTGTCCCATTTTTGAATGCATGACCTGTGTGCTGATTTAATCTGTTCTCCACAACACGTCAGTGTTTTGACTGACGTGGCAAAGGATGGAGCTACAGACATAAAAATTGTATACTGGTATAGACAGACTGATGATCCCATTAGTGATTAGCATTTCACATTACAAGTTATTCATGCATTACAAATAAACACATTACACCACTAATAGTGATCAGCATTTCTAAGTGTACAACATTGTCTTATGTACAGAAATTGGCCTGTGTCATAACCTCATTACTGACTGAATTTGACCGTAAGTGGTGCTACATTACAAATCAAAATGTCAAGTTTTCAAATCTTGTCTACAGGCATCAGCCCTTTTTGGGATTAGAATTAAGTGGTTGAGGGGGGGAAAGAATCCCTTGATTTACACATTTTGAGAGAGCTACGGTTGTAGGTGTAGAAATAATTTTAAATTGTTTGAGCTGGAGAAATATAACTGAATTTTTACTTTCCATGTATACTCACTTGAACGCACGTAAAGGTTTGCTCTGCGAAACTAACTTGGCATTGAAAACAGGTTTGATTAAATGCACAGAACCTGCAAAATTAGGCAGTTGTATTTCAACTTGGAGCAGCACATTTAGCACGGAAAGCGAGACCCATCGCAAACTATTCCTTCCTGTAAAACTGTAGAGTCCATGTCGAACTTATTTCAAGTAAATATTCATACGGTGCAAAATAAACAAATGTGAAGCGTTAACATTTTGTCAAAGGTTTTCTTTAATCAACACCATTCAGTCCATCCCAAGCGGTTTATTTGTCCTCGGGTTTGTTGAAGCAGTAGGTGAGACAGCACTTGCCGCAGTAGTGCCTGTCGAAGTGGCTGGCCATGAACACACCGGCGCCACACTCGTCGGCTGGGCACTCGCGCCTCAGACGGCTGATCTTACCGTTCTCGTCCACCTGGAACACAGAACACGCGCAACGCCTTAAGTACGAGTGTTGACGGGGGGGGTGGGGGCCTGTTCCCACGTATTGCAGAGCGAACGCCATTAGCGTGGGAGACTAGAACCCAAGGGCTCCAACACCTGTCACCAGGGCGCTCTTGAGGCGTCGGAGTGTGAGGTTTATGCACATTACCACACAGCGCCATCAGCTGGACACAGTTACACAAGTGCAACTGTCCCTAAACTCTAGTATAGACAGATCGTTTGGGTAGGTCTGTCAGATTAACTACTAGGCTACTCCCAAGTGCACATTATGCAGTCGTTACAGTTCCACAGAAACCAGCCATTTCCTTACAAACGTGCCACGTTATGCCGAGTGACATTGCATACGTCATGCCAAGCACTACTAAGTTTGTTAGTGTGCATGCAGCAGGATTCAGCAATGCAACATTAGTTCACATGGTTTAGTTAACAGCCGCATTATTAAGTCAAGTACATTTGACATGGCCATTCATTATGGACAATCGTTATATTAAGTACATTTTGCATTGCCATTCACGAGTAAAGATGTTAATGTACATTTACAGAACAGACTTAATCATCACAGGGAACCATCATAAATCATACAAACATGGATAACCAATTTATCTCAATCATTATCATAACCTGGATGTCTACGTCCACTGAACCCAGAACAGTTATTAACTTAAGAGTATTTACTGAACTGAATATGTATTTATAGTCACTAGCCGGTTCTGACTGGAGATTCAACTCTAGTCAAAGCATTAGCTCATAACGCGTTTGCACAAGATTTGACACATTTCTCTTTTGGCGATTATTGAAGATTTGCAGTGGTAATGCAGTGGACGCCGGTTTAGCATTATTAAATGCAGCTCTTATCCAGAAGGTCAGCATGCGACTTAAAAGCTCGACAGCCTGCAGTTCCAGAGGTTTGGAAGACTGTACCTTGTAGTACTTGAGCACAGCGAGCTTGACCTTCTTCCTCTTGTGCTTGTTCTTCTTGGGGGTGGTGTAAGACTTCTTCTTCCTCTTCTTGGCACCACCGCGTAGCCTCAGCACCAAGTGTAGAGTGGACTCCTGGTGGACAAACAGGCAGGTTAGGTGGAGTTTATAAACAGTTGTACATGAGAGGCAACCATCTAAATAAACAGTAGACACTAAGCAATGCAAGCAGAAACACTTAATTGAAGCGTCATAGCAAAGTATACACTCTAAACAATGTAGTTTTATTAAAGCATTGCTATGTGAAATGTCAACTTCGGGAACTACAAACATTTTCTCCACATGCCAAAAAGACCATTGTACAACTAAAGCATGTTACCTTCTGAATGTTGTAGTCAGACAAGGTGCGTCCATCCTCTAGCTGCTTGCCAGCGAAGATCAACCTCTGCTGGTCAGGGGGGATTCCTGCAGAGAAATGCGCGATTAAATTGCATGGGGTAACTAGTCAGACTCAGCACCAGGCATCAATCAAGTCTACTTAGCAATAGTTAATAACTTGAAACTGAATAACCATTCAGAATAGTAGCAGTTGTAAACTAATAGTTTGCAGCTTGTAATGTTATGAGAATCATAAGAGTACAAACGTTATCCAGGGTATTAGGACATACCCTCTTTGTCTTGGATCTTAGCCTTGACATTTTCGATGGTATCTGAAGGCTCAACCTACGAGGGTAGCAAGGAAAACCGTGTCAACGTGGCACATCCATGTTAACAGTGTTATGGTAGACTGTGTCCTGTAAAAGTATCATTAAAATGATCTGCTGCCATTAAGAATGCTTCGTTAGCTCAAACAGTCACGTGTGTATGCAGCAGTAGAGCTTGTAATATACCCACTAGCTTGCCAGGTTAGCCAGCTAGCTTGAGCTAACGTAATGACGGCTCATATTTATATCCACGATTAAGTAGACATCTCAACACTTCACAAGTGGCTTATAAACACTGTTAACCGCTACGGGTACAGTACTGGTTCAGAAAAATAACAAGCTGATCTTAACTAGTGGTACGAAGAGCTAGAGGAAGCATGCAGCGGCATGAACTCCATCACACGCACGGCGTTCATTACGGTACCTACCTCGAGGGTTATGGTCTTCCCTGTGAGGGTTTTAACAAAAATCTGCATCTTGGCGTTCAACCCACCTACACAGAGGACG
Organism: Amblyopsis hoosieri; assembly: GCA_027564755.1. Taxonomy (NCBI): domain Eukaryota; kingdom Metazoa; phylum Chordata; class Actinopteri; order Percopsiformes; family Amblyopsidae; genus Amblyopsis; species Amblyopsis hoosieri. The sequence continues at coordinate 8,145 of JAODUE010084829.1, forward strand.
GAACAAAACGCTTTAGTCCGTATATGTCCACACAATAGACTCAAAACCTTTTTATTTTAACAAATAAATAGATACGTTTGAGAGCACGGTCTTACCACAGGCTCACTCCTAATGGCGGATCATGAGAAGAGGGCTTTCAGAGCGTGCGACGGGGTTTTCCTGACGACTTTGCACGGAGTAGGTAACGACAGAGAACGCCTGAATAAAAAACATCCAGCAGCACTACTCTTACAGCTGTTGGCATCTTTTGATAAGTAATGGCATCGCTAAATTAAATGACGTGTGCTGTTGTACATTGTCGCGTTAACAATTTCAAATTAACGTGAAGTAAAATGTTAATGTTTTAACAAACCAATCACAGTCAAATACCTCTCAGTGTCATCAGTGACGCCGAGTGTCATATCAATATTATATGACGCTGCCATAGCAACCACAGATAGCAACTACCGCACGTAGACGCGCAAGAACGTGCAAAACACACAACATGTGCTCCGCCGCCGCAGAGAGTTTAACACTTGAAGAAGGCGAACATGTGGTACCAAACGTTATTACATCTGAGAGCGACAAACGCTTCTTCATCGATCTCTATGAGTATATAGAATGTGAGAAAGAACGCCTCCAAGTCAATACGGAGGGACCCGATGACCTAAGATACAGTATTTATAGTTCTGTCTTTGACAAGGTCTGTCTGTGTGAATGTTTGTGCGTTTACATAGGCTCACTGGGATACCGAGCAGATTTCAGAACAAAATCGCCTATATTCTTCTATTATTTTCTCAGGTGATTGCCCGTGCGACGACGTACAAAAGCCTACTATCAGCCATCAAGCGGGAGTATGATGACATTGTCAGAGCTTTCAAGAGGAGAGCGGTTGCGTTACAGACGTCTCAACGCAAACTGAAAGCCGCAGATTCACAAGCCACCTCTCTAATGCACAGCCAGACGCAGAGCGCCCTGCTGAAAGAGAGGTGAGACGAATTGTTTATTTATTGTTATTATTTTGACAGGGAACAAGTACAAATGCATCTCGCTGAAAGAGAAGATGGACTGCATGTTGAAGATATTGGCTCAATTTAACTTTAATAGTTAATTACCATCTAACTACACACAGCTTTACTATATGTTAATATGTATGGCCAATTACATCCTCTGTCCCAAATTAATATTCCATCCATCCATCCATCTTCTCCCGCTTATCCGGAGTCGGTCACGGGGGCAGCAGCTTCATCAAGGGACCCCAAACCTCCCTTTCCCCAGCCACAAGTAACCAGCTCTGATTGGGGTATCCCGAGACGTTCGGAGGCCAGTGTGGAGATATACTCTCTCCACCTAGTCCTGGGTCTTCCCCGAGGCCTCCTCCCAGCTGGACGTGCCAGGAACACTTCCCTAGGGAGGCGCCCAGGAGGCATCCTTACCAGATGCCCGTATCACCTCAACTGGCTCCTTTCGACACGAAGGAGCAGCAGCTCTACTCCGAGTTCCTCACGGATAGCTGAGCTTCTCACCCTATCTCTAAGGGAGATGCCAGCCAAGCACCCTTCTGAAAAAACCCATTTCGGCCGCTTGTACTCGTGATCTTGTTCTTTTGGTCATGACCCACCCTTCATGACCATAGGTGAGGGTAGGAACGAAAATTCCCCGGTAGATCAAGAGCTTTGCCTTCTGGCTCAGCTCTCTTTTCGTCACAACGGTGCTGTTCCGATTCTCCGGCCAATCTTCCGCTTCAATGCCCCCTCACTCTCGAACAAGACCCCGATGTACTTGAACTCCTGGGGTAAGGACTCATTACCTACCTGGAGTAGGCACTCCATCGGTGTCCTGCTGAGGACCATGGCCTCAGATTTTGCGATGCTAATCCTCATCCCAGCCGCTTCACACTCGGCTGTGGACCGATCCAGTGAGTGCTGGAGGTCACGGACCGATGATGCCATCAGGACCACATCATCTGCAAAAAGCAGTGATGGGATGAGGGTCCAGTCTCTTATTATCCAAATACCCAACACAAATAAAGACCCAGAGAGAAGCATATTTGTTTTTAAAACCTCTGACCCCACCCCTCCAGGATAGCGGCCATCCAGAAAGACACTGCAGACATTCAGGACAAGCTGAGGAGCCTTATGGAGCACAGGAGAGATGATACACAAAGCCCTGTTGACACCAGGACCGATGTCTTCCTGTGTGGTCTGTCTCAACAGGCTGGTAAATCCACACCTGCAGTCCAATAAAACTATAACAAAGCTTTCATAAACAAAAAGAGCGCAGCTTGTCACTATGCCAAGCTATCGTATGTTGCTTTTATCAAGCACTCTCTCTCTCTTTTATTTTGATTGATATATACTGCTGTATTGTGGTTTTATACCTATACACATGTACAGTATGTACACGTGTGTGTGTGTGTGTGTGTGTGTTTGTGTGTATATATGCACTTTATATTCCATTGCACAGGTCCCCTACCTATAGGTTTTAAACTGAGTGTCTTTACTGTACAATGATTGTTGTTTATTGTTTACTATTTATGTTCTATGTGGCAATGCAGTCTGTGTGAAACAAACTTTTGTTCCCATGTCTGTCTGTCTATCTGTCGGTCTGTCCGTCTGTCTGTGTGTCTGTCTGTCTGTCTGTCTGTCTGTCTGTCTCTTTTTTACCCAAAGAGGCCCAGTACCTGGACAAGCTGAAGGGAGAGAAAGAGGCGTTGCTGGCCAGGAGAAGGCACCGATATGTTCCGCTGGAGGTCCAAGACAAGCTGGACAGCAAGCTGGATGCTGCAGACAGACAGCTGGCTGTGCTGACCTCAGAGAACGACTGGCTCCACCTCTTGTGAGGAACGTACCCGACTCTGATTTTCGTTCCCCTTCCCTTCCCCAGTCTGGAGAGTGGCATTAAAGTCCCTGTCCACTCACGCTGGAGGTGGAGTTGTTTTGACTGATTATTTCTCAGGTTGTTGTAGTCTGGTTGCCTGGCTACGGTGTGAATTATTCAGGTCAGCAAGTTGCATGGACTCAAAATAACCAACCATAAAGACGAGTTGTATAATGTCCCGCCCAGAAACATGTGTAACAAAACTTACAGATTCAGGGAGATGTCAATTGAGCCTGTTGTCACTCACACAGTCCTAAAGAAGAAGTCTTAGCATTCACATGAACTAAAAACACCTGTGTGGATACTGGAAGCGCAGCGTTAATAAAACAAACTGCCACTTATCTATTTAGTGTTATTCCCCTCAAATACAATTTACAGATGTTGATAAGTGCATATGAAATTAATCTTTAAATGTTGACATATTGAAGTCATGAAGTCTGTCTGATCAACCACTCTGGTCTGTAGAAACAAGCGCATGAGGTTTGTGAGTGATTCTCTGAGCTCCTGGGAGAAGGATGGGCTGTCGGCTCCACTGAGGGAGTTCCTCCACATCATGCTGCAGAGTGTTAGTGACTTCAGAGGTAGGGTGGAAGGCTTGTCAATCTACCAAAACACCATTCACCTCTGCCGGTCATTTGGTCTGAGTCTTGAGGTTGTATTTCTCATATTCTCCTAGTCAACTGGAAGGTCTTATATTATGTATGTTTGTTGAAAATTATTGTGGAACTGTGTTGGTGACAGTTGAAATGAGCTGTTTCAGAAGAGTTGACCGCAGAGCCACACCAATACTGACTAACAGATTAGCACTATTTACATTTGATTATTAAAATATAGATTTTATTTTCACCTGCTTCATCTTATTGGGTAGTTTGAAAAAGTATTATTAATAAATATAACTGCCAGTTGACCCTGGCATATGTAATAAAACGTGTATTAATAGCAACCACAAGTCAAGCATCATATCCACATCACTCCAGTTTAAATTCAGCAGTTCATTCGTATTCACAACCCAAATGGTGATGATGGTTTGCTCTTGTATCGCAGTGACAGATGAGGATTTCAACAGTGTCAACTGTGTGGGCTTCGAGGATGATCCTGTTAAAGTCAACGAGTCCAGGTTCCTCGTAGATTACCTGGACAGGTACATGATCGACTGAATCCATTCTCCACATATAGATAATCTCACTGTTGGTCATACCGGTGTAGAAATGTCAAACAGAAAAACACCTTCTCATTCCCAACTCGTCAAAAACTGCAGCTTGGTCAATGGCCTTTCTCGTCAATTTTGGAAGCGTTAGAAAGCCTTTGGCGGCTTAGGATGAAGACTTCGGTCATTAACTATTACGGCAAGGCTACAGTTACCACCGGTTTATTTTTAGCTATATGGGTCAATCATAGGCTACACACAGCCTATACCGAAATATAACTGAAACTATTTAATTTTATGATTTCAGGTAAATACATTTTTACATGTTTTGATTGTATATTGATTATTTATCTACAACCAGGAGGTAATACTTGCGCTGAAATTGCATGACCATATTGCTCAAAATAAACCGGTGGTAACTCCGTAGCCTTGCCAAGCTGCAGGTTTTGACGAGTTGGGAATGAGAAAGTGTTGCAACATTGCAACAGAATATAGACGGTCCACACGTGCCTTTAGCCAGGAACTTTAAGCCTGGGCCCATAGTTGGTTATAGAAGCTACAATTACATTCATAAATATGATCAGATCTATGAATGACTGAGGTCATATTCAGGCGATTATGTCTGTTCTCCACTCTGGAAAGCCTTTCAATTTGCATTTGTGGTATTTGTGATACTTATAGTATAGTCAGATATCTAGAGAAGAGAGTATGATTCAAACAACAGTGGTTTGTTCCACTGGGCCAGAACTGTATGAGCTGTGCAAACGTAAACATATAAGCCCACATACACACTGTTTGGTTTCAAAGTAAAATGTTATCAGTAGGTGTCGCCAGAATTAGCTCAAGTGGAAAGTGCTTCAACTAGACATTTGCATCATGAGTTATTATGCCCTCTCTCTCTCTCTCTCTCTCTCTCTCTCTCTCTCTCTCTCTCTCTCTCTACCCCCATCCCCCCTGTATATGTGTGCCGGGGTGTGGAGCTGTTTGAATCAGGGGACTATGAGGCGGCTGTGCTTCATGCTGCGAGGTCTCCCCATGGCGTTCTGCACACCACAGACACCTTGGAGCGCTTCAAAGGTTCACACGCACTGACTAGACTAGTGGGAAACGCTTCAGAACCATGTTTTGTCCACATATTGAAACGCTTCAGGGGTTCACACGCACTGACTAGACTAGTGGGAAACGCTTCAGAACCATGTTTGGTCCACATATTGAAGCGCTTCAGGGGTTCACACGCACTGACTAGACTAGTGGGAAACGCTTCAGAACCATGTTTGGTCCACATATTGAAGCGCTTCAGGGGTTCACACGCACTGACTAGACTAGTGGGAAACGCTTCAGAATCATGTTTGGTCCACATATTGAAGCGCTTCAGGGGTTCACACACACTAACTAGACCAGAGCCATGTAAAGAGAGAGTTGCGTCATTTCTGTTCACTCCAATGGACCGATTTTTCACAGCAATGGTGGATCGTGGAGCCTCAAAAGAGTTCCCGGAAGTTAGCCTAAATACTAAAAGTCTAAAATTCTATTTTAAATGTAAATGGGTGCAATAGGGTAGAAATGTATATTTATTTAAAGGAAAATACAGGACCCCTGGCACAATCAAAATATATAGTTTCAAAGCATCTGTGTTTTGGGATGATCAACTGTAGGCTAAACTAATAGCTGACTTAAAACAATATTAGTCTACTACATGTTTTGGCCTTAACCTATTAAAACTACTACTGGAGAACAACATCAACTGCTGCTGGACATAACAGTGAAACAGTGGTGTAGTAGGCCTATTCTAGGTTATGTCTACACTAATAACAGTGAACCACTAGTGTAGTATGCCTATTCTAGGATATGGATACACTAATAACAGTGAAACAGTGGTGTAGTAGTCCTATTCTAGGTTATGGATGCACTAATAACAGTGAAACAGTGGTGTAGTAGGCCTATTCTAGGTTATGGATACACTAATAACAGTGAAACAGTGGTGTAGTAGGCCCATTCTATGTTATGGATACACTAATAACAGTGAACCACTAGTGTAGTAGGCCTATTCTATGTTATGGATACACTAATAACAGTGAACCACTAGTGTAGTAGGCCCATTCTAGGTTATGGATACACTAATAACAGTGAACCACTAGCGTAGTAGGCCCATTCTAGGTTATGGATACACTAATAACAGTGAACCACTAGTGTAGTAGGCCCATTCTAGGTTATGGATACACTAATAACAGTGAACCACTAGTGTAGTAGGCC
>JAODUE010084840.1:0-36288 GCA_027564755.1 Amblyopsis hoosieri
GAGAGAGAGAGAGTGTGAGAGAGAGAGAGAGAGAGAGAGAGAGAGAGAGAGAGAGAGAGAGAGAGAGAGAGAGAGAGCCCGAGCCCAGAGATATTCCAGAGGTTAAACTTTTAGGAGAGCATACTTACCTCACTGGCCTGGGATCAGATCCATCTCTCCTGTGGCTCCACAACAGACCCACCGCAACACAAGAAAACACAACACAACACAACACACAATCGGGAGGCATCTGTAGATCGACATCCACAAAGACAGCGGGAGCGTCCGAGTGTGAGAAAGTGGAAAATGAGAACCTTACCGTGTGACCTTTACATAACACTTATCTCTTCACATATTAAAAGCACGTTCACTGTAAATGGACCATGACAGAAACACAGTGCAACTCCAGTCATCATGTGTGTGTGTGTGTGTGTGTGTGTGTGTGTGTGTGTGTGTGCGTGCGTTTTATGTGCACATTGGCTGCATATCTACGACCGTGCCTGTATCTAATAACTTAATTCCACCCTAATAGGACAAAGATAAAACAGCATTGTTTTACATGAGGCAATGGTCCAGTCTGAACAGAATGCAAACTGAGTTATGGTATCGTTGCTATTGCCAAGACAAACATGAAGAAATTTTAAAATTAAAAAAAGATTCTCAGTCATATTTAAGTTACAGTAGTGTGTTGTATCTGTTCCAAAATCTGTGATTCTGTGGGCTCGGTAACACGGTCGAGGAGCGTACGTGAGTGATCATAGGAACATTCCACCCTGTCAAGACTCTCCAAAACTCCACCTGAGACGTTGTTTACAGTTGCAGAGCCACTGCAAACACCCCTGGCGCTTACTGTATACGTGCGGACAGCCGGGGCTTTTGTTTAGCAGCGGGGCAAATATAGACGCCATCTAAGGATCTGGTCGCCGCTGATTTATTATGATTGGAGGTCTGCTCTGTGAGCGTGATGAAGCGGAGCCTTTGATCTATGTGGTGGACCCCACAGTGTGCGTGTGGAGAACGACGTCTCTATCGTGTCTTCTCATTGTTCCCCTGCCCCCCCCCCCCAGGTGGGGAGCTGTACACTGGGCTGACTGCTGACTTCCTGGGGAGGGACTCTGTGATCTTCAGGAGCATGGGCGGACGCTCCACCATGAGGACAGAGACAGACCAGAGACTTCTGCACGGTGTGTCACATGCACACACACACGCACACGCACACGCACACACAGTGGGCGGTCATCAGCTGCTGCTGAAATACTGTGTTGTTGCAAGTAAAACAGAAATATGGTAATACTCTAATACTGTATTACTGTGCTGCTGTAATAGTGTTACTGTAATACAGTAAAATGCTAATAGGGTAATACTGTATTACTGTACTGCTGTAATACTGTAGAACAAGGTCGTTTACATGTGATTAATCATGGAAGGAACATATAGGCAGTAATAACATCTCTAATACTTGATTTTGTTGCTCGTCCTCTCTCTCACCCCCCCCATCCAGACCCCAGGTTCATAGCGGCCCACCTCATCCCCGACAACGCCGACCCTGACGATGACAAGGTCTACTTCTTCTTCACTGAGAGGGCGGAGGAGGCCACAGGCAGGGAGGGTGCCATGCACTCCCGTGTGGGACGCGTCTGTGCGGTGAGAGCGAGGGGGGCGTTGCTATGGCGACGGCATGGGGCATGTATGTGTGGTGAGAGCAAGGGGGGGGGCTTTGCTATAGCGACCGTGTTGGATGCGTCTGTGCGGTGAGATCGAGGGGGTCGTTGCTATAGCGACGGCGTTGGGCGTGTATGTGCGGTTAGAGCGAGGGGGGGGGCATTGCTATAGCGACCATGTGTGTACACCTGGTCAAAATGGCCACCGTTAATTTCGGTGAAGCGTGCAGCGTGGGGGTGAAATACCGTGGTGATTACTGGTGTGGGAGACTGGAAGTGTGTTGTACACCTGTTGCCACAACAACATGTGGTTGTATGGCTCCATCCTACTACACACACACACACACACACACACACATGCAGACACACGCACGCATACACGCTTTCTTGCATGAACACACACACACACACACACACACACACACACACACACAGGTGTCAAATTACTGTGGGATATAATATTCTGAGCATTCTTTCATTGACATAGTTTGTAATGCATTTCTGGGGCTATTTCTCTCTCTCTCTCTCTCTCTCTCTCTCTCTCTCTCTCTCTCTCTCTCTCTCTCTCTCTCTCTCTCTCTCTCTCACACACACAGCTGTGCTCTTGGCTGAAAGTCAGTGCTGTACATTCCCCGACAGAATCCATATTTCACGTCTTCTCTTGCTCCTCTCTAACATCTGCATCACTTCCAGTCATCATCATCTACAGCAGGATCCCATATTTCTGTCATCCGCTGCTTGGCTCTAAGGACCTCGTGCACGTACGTTAGCGAGCACAGTGTATAAGTCAGCGCAGCCAGACCGCAGATACCACCTACTGTGCCATCGTTTTTTACACTGGATGTACTAATCTTGCGGCTGATCACGTAATCTGCGCTTGGCACTGCCCTCTAAACGTGGCGTTAACACAGCGAGTAGTCTGGTCTATGTTCCAGCCATATTAATAAATAGCCTGCTTGTCTACATCGTCAAACCTAGAATATGTATTCACTCTCTCCTTACGCATCTCCTCCCATTTATTTGTGCGACCCAATCTCTCCTCGACCCTCCCATGAATGCATGAATAGGAATTCACATGTGCATGTGCATGAATAGGAAGAGCGCGACTTGCGATCTGTGTTGCTTCAGCAGGCAGAATAGCGGTTTAGCCATGTGTGTGCTGTTCGTACATGCAATGCCATGTTTCTCGGCAAATACGCCTAAAACTGGCGCTAACACGTTAGTACATGAGGCCGTAATTGACGTTTAAAACATCGCTTTGTATAACCTCCATTCTGAGGTGTTGTAATGTGGGGCTGCATTACACCAGCAGAGAAAGGTATATATTTTAGATATACACTTACACACGTGTTTTTCTGTGTGTGTGCGTGTGTGCGCGTGTGTGCATGCGTCCTCCAGAATGATGTGGGGGGTCAGAGAGTCCTGGTGAACAAGTGGAGCACCTTCATCAAGGCCAGGCTGGTGTGTTCTGTACCCGGCCCCCACGGCCTCCACACACACTTTGACCAGCTGGGTGAGAGACACACACACACACACACACACACACACACACACACACACACACACACGTGCACACACACACACAGTGACCAGCTGGGTGACACACACACACACACACACACACACACACACACTTCAACTAGAATGGTGAGACACAGAGGCACACAGGTGGTTTCATGTGTGTGTGTTTGTGTGTCCGTGTGCGTGTGCGTGTACCAGAGGATGTGTTCCTGCTGAGGACCAGGGACGAGAGGAACCCAGAGGTCTACGCCATCTTCAGCACCATCAGGTGGAAACACACACCTGGTCACGGGAGAAGGGGAGAGGGGGGAGGGCGGGGTCTCGCTCCCGTAGCGGTTGCCAGGCGATGTCAACACTTACGCCTGATTTCCACCGGGCGCGTTTCTGTTCCGTCACGTGAACGACCCGTTGTTATCTGCATCCTGCCTCACCGCCAGCGCGTCAGAAGCGGAGCGTCTTTTTGTGTTTTCGATGAGTTTCCATAGCAACAATCCAAATCGTAATTGTGAGTTCGTCTGATTGGCAGTTGGTCGCTTTCAGAAGCAGCTCCATCTAAAAATAGAGCTGTCGCCTATTATTAGCGGAGCCCAGTGGAGAGCTAACCTGACATGGGAAGCCGTACATTTAAACTGTAAAGGGCAGGTACTGTCAACAAAATACTTGGCAGTTGTCCATCTGGTCGTTTTCCCTGTCGGCAACCCTAAACCATGCCCATAGCTATCAACACTGCTGTTCAGTTGCTACTCAGACCCATTCAAAATGATTCCTAGGCTTTCCAGATTGACTCTCTCGGTGAAATAAAACTGAAGAGTCCCAGAACCAGCGTTGCTAGCCTCGTGAGACCATCCTAATGTCGCGAGGCTAACAGAGAGCCGCTTCTGGGACGCTCCTGGGACGCTCCTTGGATGCTTCGGTGGGGCACTTGCATTGACAAGAGCTCAGTGACGGAGCCGGAACGCGACAGAGACGCGCCCAGTGGAAGTTGGGGGTTATGGTCTCTGTTAGCTGAGACTGCTAAGAGCTAACGGTGTTTGTCATTACGTCGCTTTTTATCAACATTTTTAAAAGGAACACCCATCATTTTGTGTCTCAAATCCCCCTCTTTGTGGTGGATACAAGAATAGCAAAATATCTCATTTTGTTGCAACGCGCTGCAAGCACACACCCTTCCCACCCCTGAGTGGTCCCCCTTCCTCTCTACCCCTCCCCTGCAGTGCTTACCAATCCCTATCCCTCCCCCTATGGACCCCCTCGAGATGTGTGCCGCCTTCAACACATGTTAGACACCATGGCCCCTTAATGAAGTTCATTGGCTCAACACTAGTGGCACAATGTCAGAAGCGTTCGGCGTGTAAAGTATAATACAACTTAACTGTAGAATCCCTGCAGATCTGTAACTATCGCCCTTCTCCCCCCCCCCCCGTCCCGCAGTAATGTGTTCCAGGGCTTTGCGGTGTGTGTGTACCGCATGGCTGACATCAGAGCAGCCTTCCATGGACCCTTCGCCCATAGAGAGGGGCCTGACTTCCAATGGGGGGTCTACGAGGGCAGAATGCCTTACCCGAGACCTGGCGTGGTAAGGGGACAACATGTTTATTCTCATGTACATACCGGTGTGTCCGTGGAGGCATGCCGTTGAGTACATTACAGTTACTTCCAGTACATTGCTGTAACTCATCTTTCAACAGTTTTGGTTCCTGGTTTTAATGAAGCTTAATGGGTCTGTTACCTCATCTCTATCTTCAAAAGAGATTAGAAATCCACATTCCTTGATGTATGTATAATAATTCTAGGACGGATTCATGTACACTGTATATTTAATGGCAAAAGACAGAGAACACATGTTCTAGGTCTGTTTTTGGACCTTAGATTGGTTTTGACTTCCACTGTAGGCCATGTTTTTTTAGTAGTCCTCAAGGATATGTTCAGAGCTACGTACGACAAAACATGGTATTAAAGACACACATAATGTTACATTCTTTTTAATTCCTCAGGGTTTCATTTGCGATACTCTATATAAGTATGAGATATTAATTTAATTCTCGAATTGTTCCGTGTCTGTCTAAAATCCTTTGGAAAAAAAATGTAGGTGAGTAAAAAAATGTTGGATGTTTTTCAACATGTCAGAGCCTATCTTCATCTGCTCACATGTTGTATGTTTAGACATGGTGTCTGGAACGTTTAGGCTCCTATCTTCCTGCTGGTTCATCCTGCATTATGCTGTTGTTTAATTAAAGGCAGGGTCATTCATTCTAGAGAGCGCTTGTGAACTTCGAGCTCAAACCGCCACCTCACACATAGAAATGCAAGAAGTAAGTAGTGCAGAGAACGGTAAGATAGCGAAATGCGAGAAGAATTTGACAAAAAGTGTATTATCTTAAATTTAGCTTGCAATCGCTGACTATGGCTTTACCTTTACATAATATAGTGGAATGGTCTGCCTTTAAACAAAGGAAGGAAGAAACAAATGGCTTAATGTTTTAGACTACAAATCTTTTGTTTATATAAAATACATTCACTTCCCAAATACTGTAAATAATGTAAATAAATCAAACTGTACTAATTATGACAAATAATTTAGCAATCTTCAACACATACAGTACAGTTTACTCAACAGCACAGTATATATTATAAATTGTTAAATCTATATGGCATTTCAGAAATGTGTTTTTACTAGTCAGGTCTACATGGAAACATTTAGCTGTTTTATTTCTGTACAGTTTAATAATAACGTTTAGAATATGATTAAGGTTACAGTCTGCTTGATAAGAGCTTGCTCTTGATTTATGGGCATGCCTATGCCTATTAGCCTTGTGTGACCATCCTGATCTCGCGAGCTTCAGTTTAATTTTGCCGTGCGAATCAGTCTGGAAAGCCTCGGAATCACTTTTAATGCGTCAGAGTAGCAACTGAAATTTCCAATCAGCGTCGTGTTTATAGCTATACGGGCGTGGTTTTACAATCAGCGTCGTGTTTATAGCTATACGGGCGTGGTTTAGGTGTGCCGACCGTGGTGCCGACAGCAAAAAACGACCAGATGGTTCATCCAGTCAACTGCCAAGTATTTTTTTGAAAGTACCTGCCATTCACAAACAGCTTCAATGTACGGCTCCCCAGATGGACTTGTGACAACAATTCCTCTGGCATGTCAGGTTAATGCCTATTTGCATTCCTCTCGATCTGTGACGATGGACATTTAGAGCTTGAACACGGCTGTATAGAGCTTTATCGTTACTATATAGGACAAGTTGTTCCCTATGACTATTCGAACAGACTGATATCCTAAACATTGCCTCAGACACAGCTGACTTAACCCAGAAGCACTCAGTTGATATGGAGGTGGCTCTGAAATATTCCCCTTGACTCCAGTTTGTTGTAATGGCTCAATTTCCTCTCTGCACAGCTGGGCTTTACACTGTATAAACACAATTACAAAGTCATGTTGACACACACACACGAACACGCACACACACACGAACAAGCACACACACACACACACACACACACACACACACACACACACACACACACACACACACAAATGCGGAGGGTAGACTGGTGTTTGCCAAATTTGTTTCCCTCCTCTCCCAGCTCTCGATCTGACTTGGCTCTTACAAGGTGATTGCTAGTTGAGGTGGAGACTGTTGCACTGTTTGGATAGCTTCCATGCTACAACTCTGTCTATGGTGCATACACAATCATTACAAGTAATTACTGTAAGCAGCCTTCGCTTGTGCATACCAGGGCAAGGATCGTCAAACTAAACAAAAAGCAGAATTGAGCTATTGCAGAATCAAATTCTTGCTGTGTTTAGTATAGATACCGTATTTTTATGTATTTATTTTAACCAACTTGAGAACCTACGATGAAGCAGGACTTGTTGCTTTTCCACTGCACGGTACCAGCTCGACTCTACTCGCCTCGGTTCAACTCTACTCTTTTTGGGAGCTTTATAGAACCAGCTCGACTCCACTCAACTCGATTTAGTCTACTTTGTTTTCTACTGCTGATAATACTGTGTCAATGTAGCTATAGTTACCATGACACATGAGCACCTCGCCTGCTGCTGTGGTCCCCTTTTGATCATCATATAACCTTTTTATTTAAACATTTTAAACATGTCTCTACACTGCTGGAATGCCATTCAGTTCAGACTACATGCAACCGTACAGTAGCATTACGCAAATTGCCTCAGCCAGCTCTCACTGTAACATGTATAATATCGCCGGCAACAACATCTGCGCCTCGTCATTTGATCACGCTGTGGTTTTGTGTGTTGTCATATTTTAAAAGGTGTATAAAAAATTGTAGTCGCTATGACACTGACAGTGACGATTCAATCTCATCAGTAGTGTTCAGTGTCACATTTTGGTGGTGTCGCCTCAGCGCGCTTGGAGCCTCTTGAGGTGACCCTCAAAAAGGTTTGCCAAATGGAAAAGCAAAAAAGACGAGTAGGGCAGAGCTGTTACCATGCGGTGGACAAGTGCCATTGCAGCGCTGTATGCATGTATGCATGTATGCGTTTGTTTGTTTTTCTAGTGGACCCTGAGTCTGATAGTAAAGATGATGATGATGATGATGTATAATGAGGCAAAGAAGCTACAAGAAGTGTTTAACAAAGGTTCAATCCTGCTTCATGGCCCAAACATCTTTAAAGAATTATTTGGTGCCCAGTTTGTTTGTTTTTCAGCACACTTTATTAAAGATGGGCTGGCATATTTGAAGTGTGTTTCATATACAAGGGCTTGGCATGAATAAAACCTAAGATTAAAGTCTTCTGTGAGAGGTTCTGTGCTAGGCATTTTGATAGAGGGTTTGGGATCTGTTCCAAATTTGCGCTCCATCTTGCATTTATTAGAGAGTGATTCTCTCACGCCGAGATGCAGCATATAATTATGCTACTAGTATTATTTTTATTTGTATATGATTTATCACAAGAATAGCTATTAATATCAAAGAAGAGCTAAGCACTCTTAGTGTAACACTTAAAAGCTATAGGACAAATTATTAAATACGATGTTAAGAATGGTCTTAGATTCTCACCTAGAAATGAACTCTCAATCAACACTGCCACATGTGTTTTAGTTCCTGCTGGTTTGGAAAGTGGAGCCTGCATGTGCTTCCAAATTCTACACCTCTCAAGCAGAATGATAATTCATGTCCTTCTGAAATGCTCTTTAGAGTCAGTATAGCCTCTGACTCACAGCTCACAGCTCCTGTGTCTGCTTTGAAACCAAATCCAGAGTAAGTTCCCTGCTGAACTTACTCTGACTGACTCTCTGGATCAGTTTCTGTTGTGATAAAGCTAGAAAAACAGTGTTTGACCGCATGGTTATGTGATGATATGGAGATACTGTGAAGGTAGCTCAACTGCTTGTTATGTTAAGCCACTGGCTGATCAGTGGAACCTGACCGTAGCAATCTTCTCCTAATGAGTACTATAGGCCTAAGGCCTATGGCTCTTCCAGGTATAGGGCTAAATCTTTGATTTAAATCAGTTCTTTCTCTAGCTTATTTTCTACTGTGACATAAACTGCGAACTCTAAACATGAAGTATATTATACTGTACCTCTTTATACCGTACACGTACAGTATGTACCAAGTACAGTAGGCTTTATCATAAATGTAAAGTTTCAAGATTCATGATTCAGTCCAGGTTTTCTGTCATTGTCCATAAACACCTATTGTGTTTACAGTGTTTGTGTTTTTTTCCAATGTTCTACTCTTCTCCTCTCCTCTTCACAATCCTTCTGTTCTCCTCAATTTACTTCTTTCTCCCTCTTAATTCTCTCTTCGTCTCTCTTCTTCTGTGTTTTCCTTCTCTTCATGTATCTTCTCCTCCCTGCTCCTGCCTTATCCTGCATTCTATTCCCTCCTCTCCAGTGTCCCAGTAAGATCACCAACCAGCCAGCCAGGCAGTTCGGCAGCACCAAGGCCTTCCCTGACGCGGTGCTGCAGTTCGCCCGGGGCCACCCCCTGATGTGGCGGCCGGTGCTCCCGGCCCTGGGCCAGCCCGTGCTGGTGAAGGCCAACACCCCCTACCGGCTGCAGCAGATCGTAGTGGACCGGGTGGAGGCAGAGGACGGGCACTATGATGTCATGTTCATTGGCACTGGTCAGTGTGTGTGTGTGTGTGTGTGTGTGTGTGTGTGTGTGTGTGTGTGTGGTGGGTTCATCAAACATGTCTGATAACGATAACGATGTACTGTGTGGATGAATACATGATATTCACTGTAAAAGGCTGAGTGCTCTGATGCCTCCTATACAGTCATACCTGTACCAGTAAAACATGGCTTTCAGGTATAAAGTTACAGAAATGTAGTTTTCTATTTGACCTTTCACCTTTGACCCTGTGTGTTTCTTGCTGCTAGATGTGGGGACAGTGTTGAAGGTCATCACTCTGCGCGGTGGGAACAGCCTGGAGACGGAGGAGGTCGTCCTGGAGGAGCTGCATGTCTTTAATGTACAGTAGAGTATACATCTCTAACACTATAATATACCTGTATCTCTAACACTATAATAATATACCTGTATCTCTCAATCTATAATAATATACCTGTATCTCTCATTCTATAATAATATAATTGTATCTCTCAATCTATAATAATATAATTGTATCTCTAACACTATAATTTACCTGTCTCTCACACACTATAATAATATACCTGTATCTCTAACACTATAATTTACCTGTCTCTCACACACTATAATAATATACCTGTATCTCTAACACTATAATATACATGTATCTCTAACACTATAATATACCTGTATCTCACACACTATAATAATATACCTGTATCTCTAACACTATAATTTACCTGTATCTCACACACTATAATAATATACCTGTATCTCTAACACTATAATTTACCTGTATCTCACACACTATAATAATGTATCTGACAGTGGTCCTCACACACTAATGTGCCTGCTATGTTTGTATAAGTTGTTTACAACTGTTATACAACGGTTTTGCAGAGCTGTCCTTTAGATATACAGTATCTGCTCCGTGTTCTGTTATTTAGGTCACTTGGCAAACACTTTTATCCAAAGCCACATATATTGAATACAGTTACAAGTATTACTGTAAGCAGCAGCGGTTAGACTGCATTGTCGACCCCACAACCATTTGGGTGGCAGTGATCTAATGACTAGACTGCCCTGCAGACTGTCCTGACACTGTTGTTGGTTCATAGCTTCACGTAGGGCTCTGCATTTAATCACATTTTAATCGGGATTTCAATTTCGGCTCCTAACAAAGACAATTTAATGGAGAAAAAAACTATTATTTTTCACATTAAGTTTAGCAAGTAAACTCTTATTTTGTCTTGTGTTCTGCATGACTCACGCCCACCCTTGCAGGGGGAAAGTGAAAGATCAACGTGAAAAATATTAAGGGACATTTCACAGTTGTGTTTTCTTATTAATTTATTAATTTGTTTCACTGTTTTTTTAGACGCATCAAATGCAACATCTTTCCAAAGTCAATGAGTAATCGTGTTAAATAATTGTGATTTTAATATCGACCAAAATAATCATGATTGTTCTTTTTCCATAATCGATTGCTTCACATTGGCGTTGGACCTCAGACGCGACTATAACTGATGTTGTGCTTCCAGGTGCCGACGCCAATCACATCCATGGACATTTCCGTCAAGAGAGTGAGTTGTCATGACAGCATATTGCACGCAGTCAATTCCTTGTCCCCTAAAGACTGTGGAGTGCATCTCCCCCTCCTCCTTTTGCCCCAGCCTCCTCATCCTATTCTCCTCCCGTCTCATGTGGGGTGTAATATGCCTGGAGGTGCATGTTTTGCTCATGTATCGTGTGTGCTATGGTTCTGTTTCGGTTGTTTTAAACTTACCGGTAAGCACTGTGTGACTCCTGTCTGTGAACAAGTGCCATGTAAATACCTTAGACTTATTCCTCCTCTCTCCTCCTCCCTTCACCTCCCCCATTCCTCCCCTCCCCTCCCCTCCCCCCAACAGCAAGCCCTGTACGTGGGCGGGGGTGTGGGCGTGGCCCAGGTGAGGCTGCACCGCTGCCAGGCGTACGGGACGGCGTGTGCCGAGTGCTGCCTGGCCAGAGACCCCTACTGCGCCTGGGACGGGGACGCCTGCGCCCGCTACCTGCCCGGAAACGCCCGGCGACGCTACCGCAGGCAGGATGTGCGCCATGGCAACCCCGCGCTGCAGTGCCTGGACCAGAACCTCTCTGGTGAGCCCTGTGTGTGTGTGTGTGTGTGTGTGTGTGTGTGTGTGTGCGAGTGTGTGTGTGTGTGTGTGTGTGTGTTTGTGGTTGTCTGTGTGTGTGTGTGTGTGTGTGTGTGTGTGTGTGTGTGTGTGTGTGTGAGCAGTTCTATTATCCTAAGCAAAGGAATGCTACTGACCACGCCCTTCTCGCTCACACACACACACACACCCTTACTAGAGACACAGTGCAGGACTCACACAGCTGTGTACACAGGAGGAAGAGCACCATGACAAGATGTCAGCTGTAAAGGAGGCCTGGAATTTGCTTTATATTTATGGAGGAGCATCACTGAACCAGAACAACCCTGTTTCTTCTGGTGACAGACTGATAGATGTCTCTGTGTGTGTGTGTGTGTGTGAGAGAGAGAGAGAGAGAGAGAGAGAGAGAAGGTGAGCAAGGAAGGGTGGAACGAGAGGCTGTAGGTGTTTTTGCACCTGCAGTCTGAATCAATCAATCAATCTTTATTTATATAGCACTTTTCATACAAATTCATGCAACACAAAGTGCTTCACACTACAACGTCATTAAAAACAATACAAAATGAGTAAAAACAAAACCAGACATAGTCAACACAAATAACATTGATCTATTACCTTAACTTAATTAATATCTACTTATTTAGTCTGTTTTATAACACATAACCATGTGTGCAGGCAACAGCTCTAACTTCTGTCCATCTCTCTCTAGCTCTGATTTAAATTCAATGATCTTCATTAGCATGATGTA
Organism: Amblyopsis hoosieri; assembly: GCA_027564755.1. Taxonomy (NCBI): domain Eukaryota; kingdom Metazoa; phylum Chordata; class Actinopteri; order Percopsiformes; family Amblyopsidae; genus Amblyopsis; species Amblyopsis hoosieri. Next base: position 12,144 of record JAODUE010084840.1, read on the forward strand.
TATAAACAATGTGTTGCCAAGGCATTGAAAAGATCATCAACATCATTCAGATTAACTGTTATTATTAATACATAATAACTACAATAATGGGACCTCATTAATAAATGCTGGGTACATAGAACAGCCTGTGGGTGCCACTTTCTGCGCCAAGTCCTGGATTTATAATGAACAAACTTGCCGTAAAGTGTCCCTACCACTAAGGCAGCTCAGACCCATGTGTACTTTATGAAGTGGTGACATCGATGGCAATGAATCAAACCATTTAAACCTATAGCCTCTATTTGATACGGCTGGTTAGCTGGTTTAATAATAATGGCTATAATAAGAAATAAAACATCTGTTGTTCAAATATGTTTCTGTTGTTTACAAGGTCGGGCAATTCTGTGTAAGATAATCAATTATTATTAATGCAATGCTGCACACATTATAGGGATTTAATCAAATGTTTGGTGTTTATATTAGAGATGGCAGTGACCATTAACTGTCTCTCTCTCTCTCTCTCTCTCTCTCTCTCTCTCTCTCTCTCTCTCTCTCCCCCTCCCCCCCTCTCTCTCTCTCTCTCTCTTTCTCTACCCCTCTCTCTCTCCCCCTCCCTCTCTCATTCTCCCCCCCCACCCGTCCTCGGGACAGTAGAGGAGGGGGAGGTGGGGGAGGACAGGCTGGTCTTCGGGACGGAGAACAACAGCACCTTCCTGGAGTGTGTCCCCCGCTCCCCACAGGCCAGCGTCACCTGGCTACGTCACCATGACGACCGCAAGGAGGAGGTGCGGTGGATGGTGGTTGTGTGTAGCCAGGTCACACACACCTGCCTTTATTATTAGCTTGTTATTGTGAACTTTACATTGTATGTACTGTGTATACTGTATATATGTATATATTGTGTATTGTATTATTATTGTATTGTACATAATGAAATATTAATTTTACAGTAGTCTTTCTTGCTGATCTACTAGGCCGTGAATATAATCTATATAATATAATATATTTTAAAGGACACTGTATACTACTGTAAATTGCAGTTGTATTATATTACATTTCCAAGCAAATCGTTTCAATACATTTCAGCATTGCAGTAATTGTCTGGTTAAGTCACAGGGACACCTCATTAGTTGACGGCAGGGTGGTGATGGCTGTGGTGCTATTATGGGGTGTTTGAGCAGACCCAGTGCCTGTCTGTGAGCCTGACTGAGCGCTGAGGCTAAGGCGCAGGTCAGCTGTGGGGGTATTAAGGCTTCAGCGGCCATCTCTGCTTCCCTGCAAATAAACATCTGTCTGCCCCGCACAGCTGTACGGTACTGCTGTGTTTGTGTTGGCAGACCATGGGGAGGGGGAAGGGGGGAGAGAGAGAGAGAGGGATGGAGAGGCAGGGAGAGTACAGGGAGGGGAGAGAGAGGTCCTTCTCTCGTCTACCTGGAGAGGTAGAGAGAAGATAAGCAAACAAAGAGGCAGAGAGAGAGAGAGAGAGAGAGAGAGAGAGAGAGAGAGAGAGAGAGAGACATGAGAGGGGGACACTCAATAATATCTCCCCTGTCAATCATGTGTCCCATGTGAATAATTTGTCCCTTATCGGTCATTTGTCCTGCCAATCAATCCCTGTCCCTCCCCTGCCTTGATGTTAAACCACGTTTTATACCCCTCTCTCCCTCCTCTCTCCCCCTCTTCCCTCCCAGGTGAGGTCAGGTGACCGCGTCCTCTGTGCGGAGCAGGGCCTCCTCTTCCGCTGGCTGCTGCGGCAGGACGAGGGCGTGTACGAGTGCATCTCCACGGAGCACGGCTTCTCCCGCACGCTGGCCCGCCTCTCCCTGCGCGTCCTGCAGGGGGAGACGCTGAGCGAGCTGACGGGCCGCGACCCCGCCGGCCCCGCCCCCGGCCCCGGGAGGGCGTGGCTCCCCTGCCGCGGCGGCGGCAATGGCGACCAGTCGCGCGCCTGGCTGAAGGACGTGCTGCAGCTGGTGGGGCCCGCGCAGCTCCCCCTGGTGGAGGAGTACTGCGAGCGCATGTGGTGCAGCGACAAGCTGCGGCGCAAGCACAAGGCCATGCTGGAGAAGTACCGGCAGGCGCAGGACAGCGCCCGCAAGGCCCGCAGCAAGGGCCCGCACGGGGGGGAGCAGCGCCGCCTACGCAGCCCCCGGGCGGCGCCCGCCACAGAGGGGTGAGGGGTGGGGAGAGCGGTAGTGACAATGTTGGTGTTTACGTTGTGAGGCAAGCTGAACTGGCCTCAGGAGGGGTCTGAAACGCTCCGTATAACATAACGACATATAACTGTTGATATAAGATGTTCTGGACCAGTGCTCGGCCCCTGAGGAGCTCCTGCCGTTTGTTGTTTGTGCTTGTAGGTACGCTGCAAGAAAACATGCTGGCTGTTGGGCTTACGGCTTACTCAGGCAGACTGTTTTATAGCTATTGTATTCTTACACATATTGGTTGAGGAGGCAACGGCGATGATGAAGAGGAGACAGGCTGCCACAACGGACCCTCTACATTGTTCCTTCCCAGCTTTTGGTGATAGATTGACCCTCTACAACGTTCCTTCACTGTGTTTGGTGTTAAAGTGACCTTCTACGTCGTTCCTTCACAGTGGGTGATAAACTGACTTACTGTACTTTGTTCCTTTGCAGCACATTGACATGTTTCTTTCATTTGCATTACACTTCTAATGCCCTGGCCCTACACACTGCAACACCTGAGAGAAATCTAACTTTTGGAAAATCTCAGAAGACAGAAAACATATGCAAGGAGTTATACTATAACTATATCCACTAACCTTATGGACTTATGGACTCTGATGAATTGGTTTAGAAGACTGTACCATATTGAATATACACAGTTTTTAATGCATTTGAAGTCATTGTTTATTGTCCATTTCCTCATACCCAATGTATTCCTGCTAGTAGCTAGTGCTAATACTCTGCACCTTGCTAGCTTGCACTTGTCTTGATATGCTAGCTAGTCAAGCTTTGTTAAAGCTCAGCAGAGTTACAGTACTCTATTCAGCAGAGTTACTGACTCTATCTACGCAAGATGTCAAGTGATGGAATCCCTAGCTCAGACAACCATTCTCTGTCCAATTTACACACAGCGTCATGAACACCACTACATACATGGACAGATTTACTGTGCACATATGTCGGTCCATAAAACACCAACATGCTTATGACAACCATTCTCTGTCCAATTTACACACAGTGTCATGAACACCACTAGATTTACTGTGCACATTAAGGACACAAACATGCTCAGGACAATGAGTGTGGAAATCCCACTCAACCATCACACATTTAATTAGCTTAAACTGTACTATACCATGAGACGATTGTTGATGGTTCAACAGATTAAAGACGTACCGTGGTGCCTTTTATTTTATAAATCTGGGTAGGGTTTCACTTTAAATACTGACCAGGAACACCAACTCCTCATTCTTTCCATCCTTGAAGCGCTATTTCACTTGCTAACATTTTCCAGGCTCAGACGCAGACGTCACCATTAACAGCTCAGGTAGAAGCTCGATACAATCCAATCGGCTGGTGCTGAATGTGGCTTTGCAGCGTAACAAATGTTAGGAGCTGACGTTAGCATGTGCTAATAGCAAGACCACAAGCCAAAGTGAAAGATATAAACTTTAACGATTATAAAAAGGGAAATTACACAACCTTTTCCCAGATGTCAGTGTGCGTAGCAACCTTGTGCGTGTCCTCTCACCGTTCTTTATCAGTTACAAATCTCCTGTTCCCATCTTGTAAGTAAGTAAAGTTTATTTGTAAAGCACTTTTCTCAGACAGGGCAGGGTCAGAAAGTGCTTCACAATATGAATAAAGGAGAGTCATAATTCAGACAACGCAGCAAACAATAAAAAGATACAAAACATGTATACAATAAAATACTCCCTAGAAACACAAAGCATATAAATCTGTAGATTAAGAACAATCAAGATCCCCGTAAGTCTTGTGTCCATGCAGGCTGCCTTCCCACTGTCTGTCCAGGGAACAACTGGAAAGTTCACCTGGGATGTGATCCTGGTCCTGTGCTGAGAATACCCGGGTCCTCACACGGTTCACAGCTAAAACAGCATTGTCCGAGTGTCCATTGTGTTGTTTAATAAAGTGGGACTCTTAGCTGTTCAATCTCAGTCTCAGATGGTTCCCCTTCCAAGTGTAACAGGAGTATAGATGGCCAGATGGCTGCAAGTTCTTCATGTGACCGATTGATGGCGTATTGGATAATCTATGGAGAATGAGACACCGTCAAGGGGTTAGGGGAGTGGAGGGTTGTGGGCACTGGGTCCTGAGCAAGGGGTTTTTATTTGAAGGAGTGGGTGAGAAAGCAGGGTCTGGAGGAGATAGAGATCTCACCGAGTGATGAATCAGCACTGTAACTTGGGGCCAAACATGGGTTCATGTTTACTGAAGCACACCCAGGCAGACCTTAGTGTTCCCCAGTGGAGAGAGAGTGGAAATGAACCATGATAAACCGGGTTTGATTCAGTTTAAAGATTTGTATTCAACTAAATAAATAATGTAATTGGTAAAAACAAAACACTATATATACACACTGATATTTGGCAGTAGAATAAAATGAATACTCTAATTCCTCAATGAGGATCATGTAAATCCATCTAACTAACGTATTGTTGTTTAAACTGCACAGCGTTTGGCTCAGATCACATTCAGGCCCATGTATGGACTGTGTTTAACGAACTGCCGACCTCTATGTCGATCTTTATGGCGTGTGAAAGGAGGAACAAGGGAGGAAACGAGGAAAGGAGACAGAAAAGGAATAATGAAGTGAACGCTCTTCGTAGGAAGACACTTACACACACAATCCATCAGTTATGAGATAGCTATACTGATATTTGGCACATAGTTCACTACTTTCATGCAATGGTTGCTAATGGTTGCAGCGTACATAACCACGTACAGTACATGTGTCGCTTGTCAGGGTGAGATGAGAATAGAGAGTATGACACTGCAATTTGGTTGTTTTCTCAAAACATACTGTAGCTGATGTTGATTTAACTGATGCCAGGAGATAGAGAGACATAAAGATAGAGATGAGAGAGAGAGAGGGAGAGCTTAGGGACTTGGAAATCACCAAAAAGAGAATTGAGAGAAGATAGTTTTTTATAAACGTCTTGTCTTTAGCGATTAGACTTGAGTCTCCCATCAGCGTTATTGAGGCATAGAGAAGCCAAACAAGTCATTAGTCATGCCGTTTACTGTATATAGGATTTTTAGTTTCACCTCACTCTAACCAGGCATGATTTGAAAGACTGAATGTTTATATTTTACTGTATATGCTAGGCTGAGTGGATGACATTACTGTAAGGGTTAAGTAGCACTAGGCTGTCTCTGCAAAACCACTTTAGCAAATAAATGCTAATGTGAATGTCAGTCATGCGCTGTCGGGGTTAAAACCTTTCATTCATTTTTCCAATCAATGAAAATGGGGATGCAAACCTCTAAAATAAAACTCTCACTGGGTAAAAATATTGGACATTACAAGATTCGTATTTTTTGTGGGAAAATATGAGTTTCTATTGGCTAGATTCTTTTTAGCCAGTGAACGTTAACAGATTCCTGCAGTTTGAGTTTCTACATTTACAGTTCGAGTCAAAAGTGTACGTGGGTTTATGTAGAGACTATAAATATGTATTCCATACAATTTATGACATGATTTATAGACCAGGTGTGTAAATGCACATGGTTCAATACTTCAGAGAGCAATTCAGAACTGAGGCTTTGAGGGCTGTGCTGGACTATGCTTGGTGTAATTTAGGAGTGTTAGCCGACTTAAAATCCCCACAACCTCCTTCCTTCTCGTCCCAGGAGGAATGAGTTAACAAGCGCAGTGCAGTGTATGCCTGCAGAGCAGATGCAGGTTTGGGGACTTCTAACACAGCTCCCATTATAGCCACAGCAGTTAGTTTGGCATCTTGCAAGACAAACGCAGCATTATCAGACCATATATGTTCTAATGTTGGAACATGTTGAAACTATATTGTGTGTAAAGTTTTATATTTCAAATGACAAGATGTACGTAGGGGTAGCTCAAGGTCAGGTAGAACAGAGTAAAGAGTCATTGGTTATAAGAATGAATGCATTAATGTTTGAAACTGTCAATTTATTGTTCTCCGAGACAGTTCTGGTTGTTGGGTATCTTATTGGGAAAGGCTGATTGAAATGTACAATGTATTTATGTTTTATTTAAGGACGTCTTCCCTCATGCATGCAGTCTGTTATTCAACAAGATTAAAGTTAACTTGTTTTCTAAGCGTTTAAACCATGACTGCTTTATTTGATGCATCTTAAATTGATTCAACACCTTCATGAGCAAATATCTTTTTGGAGGCAGGCTCTGGACATATTTCAGGACAGATCATTGTACTGTTGTTGGGAGGACTGGTTGACTGCTGTTTAAAGTCTGATCTGAGTTACATGAATTGTTCAATGAGCGAGTGACTCACTTATCGGACTCTTGAACGACTTGGTGTACAAGTCTTTTGAACGAATCCTTTCATTGAGAGAAATTACTTTCATCTATACAAAGACTTGAATCTGCCTTCTGTAATCCCAGCTGCCACTCTTCGCCACGCTGTTCTCTAACAGCAGATGGGTTCAAAGAAGTGCAAGTTAACTTTATTGTCCCACTAGGGGAAATAAGTCTTGCAGGCAGTTCCTCAGAAACACAATTGACAACACAATTTGCAAGCTAATTCAGGATGATAAAATCCATACTTTTCCAATATGCAATACATTTCACAAAGCTAATTCAAGAATGGTTTAAAAAAAAAAACTTAATGCAAAGCCCAAAGCAGATGTGCACAGTCTCCAGTGGGATATCTGGTATGGGTCAGGGTTCACCACAAACCATTTGACAAGTACCAAACTAAGTTTGCAAGGGCCTGACCAGGTGAGGAGAAGGCTAACCACTGAGTTACTGGTTAAGTGGCTGGAGCGTGGTGATGGACCGGCTGCTAAATGCATACATGTTACACTCTTGAGCAAGATGTCGAAATACTGTACCTGGTCCTTAGAGGACGTCAGCCATTGTAAGCTAATACACATATCTCTTCACCACTCTCTAGCTGCCTGTTCTGCGTGCGATCTGAACAAATAATCTAGTGTTTCTAATGACATACGTTAATAAAAATGGTAAAATAAATTACCTTCAAACTAAGGTTTTAATTTATAAGAAACATTAAAACTTATCCTTTCTGTTGCTATGTCAGAACGTCAGCACCATGCGTAGAGCACAATGCTAATCTGGTGGAGTAGCAGTTTAGTTATCAGTACATGTCATTTATGGATGGTTATATCCCCTTGGACCCACTAACCTCAGTGTAGGAATTACCAAGACACCCTCGTACACATGAGGGTGCTCTATAGCCTCCGATATACAGACCTTGCATGTATATTCACCAAACAACTACTAGTTTTGAATGAGCTGTAGTCTCTCATTTGATTTTTTTTGGGAGGCCGGTGAACAGCGAATTACAGTAGTCGAGTTGGCTAGATACAAAAGCATGAATACCTTTTTCTATTCTTTTTTATTTAAAAATGATCGAACTTTAGCTATATTTCTAAGACGAAAAAATGATATTTTCACTACCCTGTTGATGTGGGTATGCCTAAAGCTTAGATCTGAGTCCAACACAACCTTAAGACTTGTAACCTCCGTAATTTTATCTATGGTGTTTCGTAGATTATTAGCTAACATTTCCTGTTTTGCTTTAGGGCCAACAAGTATGATTTGAGTTTTGTGTGTCATCCGCATGGAACTATGGAAAAGTACATTGTCTTCCCTAATGATATCACCGAGTGGCAGCATGTAAAGTGAAAATAATAACGGGCCAAGGAAACTCCCTTGTGCAACCCCATAATACATGTTGTGTTTCTTAGAAACATGTTCTAAAAGACTGACGCAAAACCGCCTTCCTTTGATGTAGGTTCTAAACCAATTGAACACACAAAGCCGATTTATTAGGTTGTCATGATCAATGATAAATGCTGCACTCAAGTCTAGGAGAATAAGGATTGAAACTTTATTCTGATCAGAGTTAAGCCAAAGATCATTGATTATAGTGAGAACAGTTTCAGTGCTGTGATGTGCTCTAAACCCTGATTGAAATTCCTCATGGATACTATTTTCTTTAAGAAAATTGATTAATTTAACCAAGACAATCTTTTCCAGTATCTTACTGATAAATGGCAAGTTTGATATCGGCCTGTAGTTGGTAATTGCATTAACATCTGTTTTTAATGCATCAAGAAAAATGCCTGTTTCAAGTGATGTGTTAGTAATCTTCAGACTGTCAAACACCCGCCAAAGAATGATGTGGGCACAGGGTCAATACATGAGGTGGAAGAGTTACTTTTGGTGACAGTCTTGCAAAGCTCACTCAGTAACATAAGTAAAAGTTCCCATAATTGTTACTACAGGGTTTGCTGCTGTCATCAATGGATAAACTAGTAGTAGGAACTTTGATTGAGGCTATTTTGTTATTGAAGAATAAAGCTGCCCACTTTGAGGCAGAGGGTTGTGGAGGGGTGGGGGCAGTATTGAGGAGCTGGTCAATAGTAGAGAACAGTGCTCTAGGGTTTCCAGCATTCTCTGAGGTGATTTTGGGGAAATAATCCTATCTTGACAGATGAATTTAGTTGTTATAGGCGTTAGTGGATTCCTTGTAAATATCATAGTGAACTGTAAGCCCAGTGTTCCGCCATTTTCTTTCTGCTCATCGACAAAACCTTTTGAAGACTAGCTTTATTTAACCATGGGGATACTTTGCCAGTTGATCTTCTTTTGGTCTTTACTGAAGCGGCTGTATTTAGAGCATATGACATGCCATCATTCAAACTTTCAACCATGTCATTAAGTGAACATAAGCCATAGCAATCAATAGATTTGATGATATTGCAGAACTTTGTTTTAGCCATATCATCTACAGTAGGTATCGCTTTTGAATTATCTCTGTTAAGTTGCTCTACATGTGTGTTTCCTATTCCTGCTTTTCCACAGGTACGCTGTGGTGGTCACTTTTCCAGTAGGTGAGGTTTAGGGGCAGGACATTGTGTCAGGATGGAATGTTGTGTTGGAAAATGTACAGGACTGTATCATACTATGTATGCAATGTTCTTTATGTCACTGCATTCATCTCAGAAGAGCGGGGTATATTTCATTGTTAAGATAAGGAAAGAGGAAAGATTTGTCAGCCATAAAACATTGTACAACACCCATAACCCTTATCAGCTCTCAGCAGGGAAGCGAGTGCCGTGTCTGAAGATTAGAGGCGGTCAGAGGAAATAGAGGAGGTAATTGAGAACAGACTGGATAAATGATAGGAGGGGTAGTGGAGTGGAGTGGAGTGGAGAGAGAGAGGGAGAGAGAGGGAGAGGGAGAGAGAGAGAGAGAGAGAGAGGTTTGTTCCTTGCCTTACTGAAGTCATGTGGCATAACATGATTTAATGTTAATAATAGTTTTGCTTGATGTTTACTTCTTTGTAAAGATAAACCCTCAAATCTTCCTGAGATTGTGTGTGTGTGTGTGTGTGTGTGAGTGTGTGAGGCCACCCATAAATCTAAAGGCATGTTGTAAAGGCGTGGAGTTGTCAGCTACAGGCTTACTTAACGGTGAACTATCAACACGGAAACCGAACATAAGCAACAACGCTGTTTCCTGTCCATTTTCTGTCCGCTTACGCATCGAGTAGCCCTGTATACATGAGGGAGTCTGTGTGTGTGTGTGTGTGTGTGTGTGTGTGCACGCACAGCCATAAACATCCTCAATGAACACACCATATTGTAAGGAAACCACACAGAGAAAAGCTCCAGTTGCCAGGGAGTTAAGAGTGTGTAGTTACTATGCTTAGATAGACAGTAAATCATGTGAGACACAAACCCACCCAACACACACACATACTCAGATATACAGTCAAGCAGGTCTACGCCATGAGGATATACTTAATAATAACACGTGTAAACACACTTGTTCTGAATCCTGGATAAACGAGACATTAATGCACATACATAGATACTCTCTGACAGACATGGTCACACACGATGTTATTCTCCTGTACGCCAAACGTGGCTTGAGTGTCTGTCTGTCTGCAGGAGGGCTAATGGGAAATACAGCTGTTGGATTCATATCAATAACTTACATCTTTTGCACTGCTGAGTGAAAGTGAGCTGGCAAAAACATTTAAAAACAGAGGGGAACTGGCCTAAACAATGCCATGTTGCATTAAGATAAGTCAGAACTTGATTATTCCCTGAGGGGGGAAATTAGGTACGGTGCGTTTATTGGTCTGTATTGGTTTTCACCCTGAAACTGAAATGTGTATATACTGTAGACTAGCTTATTTAAATATCTTTAAGAAATACAAACACTGAAAGTTATTGTCTTATTCTACAATTTCAGTTATTCACAGAAAGTAACTTAGAAGAATGTGAGAGTATTTGTGTGGGAGTATTTCACCACTGGCCAAAGCTAATACGGTACATGACCATTTAAATGGTTACCAAGAAATGTCTTACTTATTATATAGATTGGTCCACCATTTATTTGTGGAATAAAGGACAATATTTTAACGCACATATTGACACCCATGAAAACCCACTTCCTGTATTTTTATCATCCGACAAGCCAGAAGTAACAAAGATAATTGAAATTGCGTCGACATGAGTCAAGCGACCAAGGCTGTGGTGGCAATGTGCCAAGTTAGCGGAGAGGAACTGAGCTGAATTATGAAGGGCTGCTGCGTGTGTGTGTGTGTGTGTGTGTGTGTGTGTGTACATGCGCTGTAGTCACACCTCATTAGGCTGCTCCAGGCCACGGCCTTTATAGCTGTCTGGGGACGTGTGTTGTGTTCACTGGGGCTCTCCTCCCTCCCTTCTGGCTTTCTGGACGGAGTCTAAGGTTCCTTATCACTCAGAACCGTACAGACCGTCACACTGTTAAAGGTGCCCTAGTTAAGTTAAGTAAGGTACAGTAGAGGTAAAGGTATAGTCAGCTATTGTAAGCTAATGCACTTTTGTCATCCATCGATCCATCCATCCATCATTCATCCGTCCATTCATCCATCCATCCTTCCATCCGTCCATCCTTCCACCCATCCATTCACCCATTCGTCCATTCGTCCATCGATCCATCCCTCCATTCATTCATCCATCCATCCTTCCATCCTTCCACCCATTAATCCATCCATCCATCCATCCACCCCTCCACCCATCCATCCATCCATCCATCCTTCCACCCGTTCATTCATCCATCCTTCCATCCATCCATCCATCCATCCATCATCTTAACCGCTTATCCATTATGCTAGAACTACACCAAGGCGTGAAATAGCGACTGGGAGTCTAATTAGCATTTCAGTCGTCACTATTGTGCACATTCCACGCATGAGCGCATGCTTGAGCGAGGACGCTCTTTCAGCTACCCTCTGAGTCTGCGCGGACACGCGAAAACACTGGGATGATGAAGTTGCAGGACGACTTACAGCTAGTAAACAGCGAACTACAACCCTGACACCACAATCTAGTATCCTAGCCTAGTGCTTGCGTTATCAAATGTAGTCTATGCATTTTGCTAATAAGTAGGCTAAATGAAGAAGAGAAGATGAACGATTCATAGGAAGCAGAACGGGCGAGCAACACATGTGGTGCATATCCATACATTTGCCATTATCTGGAGGCTGAATCAGATGTCATTTCAGAGAGACTATTCCAGGAAGATGCAATACAACAATTAACACAAGCCTCTCTACCCTAACACTAATGTCAGACATCGATGCAGTGGGTCAAAAGATATGGTAGCTCTGCCAGCATTGAGCCTATTCACTCACTGTCTTTAATCCAGTACAGTAGTTTATATACTGTATCCACCGTGTTGAAATGCAAACAGTAATAGTTTACTTGTTTTGGGCTGCTGGAAAAAATAAATGTTCCTTATGTCATTAGGATTTTGTATTTTTATAGGCCTATTTATATGACTGCAAGAAAGCCTGATAGCCTTTACCTTGATTCTGATTGGTGGAGATGCTAGAGATTTCTATAACCGATCGCTGCCAATTCAAAATTACGGAGTTTGTCTCTGCCTATAATTAGACACACCTGTAAGGTGTAGAAAAAAAGGTAGTAGTAGAATCTGACTGACATACAACTGAATGTAAAACCTGAAGAAATATCAAATAAATTAAGTAAGCATATTTGGAGTAATGGTCATCTTTTCTCGCACTTACAAAAAACAGTGACCTGGCTATTTCTGTCGATAACCAGTCGCTCCCACGCGCATGGGCGGAGATCGCCGCGGTGTTGTTCTTGCTTTAGGGTTGTGTGGCAACAAGGTCATCGGAGCAGCTCAAGTATCTCTCAAGTATATATTCATCAGCTCCTGCCGGGGATCGCCAGCTGCTAAAAAGTGGCAAACACCGCCAACAACAACAATGCCTTTGGCTTCACAATGGATTTCAATGTGTGGGGCGGAGCTTCTGCGGAAGTTTGTTGTGATTTGAGTTTGAAGTTAACAAGCCATCTCGAGAATGACTAACCCTGCTGTTAAGTCACGTGACCTTTACCTACGAATGTGTTTCCTTTTTCCCTATTTTACACATGCATTTGCCACTTGTACAAGATCTCTGTATATTTTACATTTAGAGCATTAGGAGCCGCTTTAATCCAAAGCATCAGTGCATTAGTCATTATTAGAACAGGTCATACACCAGTCACAGTGAGCACACCACATCCATGACAGCAGCAAGTCACCACGGCTAACTTAGTTATACAGTTCACAACATACATTAGCAATTATTGTACCATTCAATCCTCAGAATAATTGCTAACAGTCCAAATACGAGCAACAGAGCTTAACCTTTTGAGAATTTATCTCAACATAGAGCAGGGAAGCAAAAGGACAGAGAGAAAATCGTCACAGAGAGCTTGATTTTTAAGCGTGGTACGATGCAGAGGGTTCAGTGGAACATGTGGATTCTGAAGAGTTGGCGCTTAAGTCTCTTGTGAAGATGGGTAGTGACTCTGGTGACTGTTACAGGAAGCTCATTCCACCATTGCTGTGCTAGCACAATAGAGAGAATAGTACATCTTGATGCAAGAATGCTTTTGCTAAACATGTTGTATATACGATACTGTATGGACCAAGAGAACTTGTTTGCCATGAGGCTTATACATTCACCAGCTGCTACACACAAACACACACTTTAGAGACACAATGAATGTACTTACACATTGACACAAATACACACCATGCTAATAGACAAACTGTTTACATACACATCTAATGTAATGTTTCATTTTATCGCTTGTTTTCTACAGGTGTCTTTTTGTAAGTACATGTACTTCATACTTTAATAAACTTAAGACGATGTTTTAAACAGTCGTAACTCAAACCAGCCTTTCTGTACAAACAACATGCTTTCAGACTTCAAAAGATGTTTTGTGCACAAAGCTCGTGCTCAAAAATGTAAATTGTACAATGTACAGTATATGCAAGTGTTGAAAATTAAGATACAGTGTAAATATTTTATTTTAATATTCATAAAGTAGACAGAGGGTTGAGGTTTCCCTTTTGCCCATTTCACAATGCTCTACTTTAAGAAGGCAGGAGATATTTATGATACTGTATACTCTGAGTGTTGGAACAATTTATTAAACAAGTGCTCAGAACTGTCTGTAACGGAAGACAGAACACAAGGGGTGTTTAGGAGTTTAAATGATCCATAAACCTCTTCTTTATGTGCAAAGACTGAAGGGCTGTCCTAGATATTTCATGCCCACAATAAGTCTCCGTCTCTGGGCTTGGACAGCCACGCCATTATTCCTACACGTGAGCATGTGAAATATGACATGTAAAGCTATACGCTTTTTCTTTTATGATGGTAATAAAACAGTGCTCTTTACGTTGGCTGTGTTGAAGTGGGAATGGGCTGGGCTGGAAAGCCCAGATGCTGTGATCCTGTGTTGATGTATCTTGACATGCTAAGCTAGCCATTAGCTTTAGACACATTGACATATCGCTTCAGTATGACTCACTGCTCATGGTGTACTGAGGAGGACCTTTGCTATCAGGAGCACGCCTAATAGTAAAATAGACCAATTCACTCAGTAGGCATAGTGCTCATCTTGGGCCTGCCTTATATTACAGACCATTTTTAGTAATCTCTAATGTGGTCGTCTGATTGTGATGGTGATTGTTTCGTAATATTTCAGTTTAGAGTTCAAGAGGTTAAACCTGCTTCAGTTCTTTGCCATGTGGATCCATTGGAACATGACACTGGATGACAAATACTGTAGTGATGTTGGGTCTTTAAATATGTGTACATATTAAAATGTTTAATTAAGAGGAGCTGTATAATGTGTGCGTGCGTGCATGCGTGCGTGCGTGCGTGCGTGCGTGCGTGCGTGCGTGCGTGCGTGCGTGCGTGCGTGTGAATCATCTTAGATTAACTGTGACCAAAACATTACTGGGATGAAAAATGTCAATTTGTCATGGCAACAGATAAGATAAGGAAGGCCTCTAAGAAAAGACAAAGGGCAATTTACATAACTGAAGGGATGGATGGGTATATTTTCATCATGCATCATTTTTATACCTTTCATTTACTGTCATTATCTAGTTAGATGGGATATGACATTTTTGTTTACTTAGAATTATTCGCATATGTTGTATGTATGTATGTCACAAATGTTGTGACCAAGTTTTATTCAGAATTGTTTGGTCTCATTCCAGTTGGTTTTTGAGTCTCGTTTAAAAAAAAACAGTTATATATAGTATACAAATAAAACATTATTATTATTTATCATAATTTGTAAATATATACAATATAGCTTTCACAGCGAGAGGGTCCGTCAGTCTAAGGTTCTGCTTCAAAGGCATAGTAAGCTGCCTTTGAACGCATGTTCATGAGCCCCGGTGGCCTATTGGATAGGTTGGCCTCCTATGTCAGGGGTTATGGGTTCGCATCCCATTTGGGCTGTAATGTGGTGTTAGCGAATCACACGTAGCTTGACAGATCAAAGGTGTGGCCTGCTAGAACTCTTTTAAAACACATCCCACCAAAACTTTAGTGTGTCCCTGATGTGTCTTGGTGTCTTTTAAAGACGTCTGTACTTTGAAACCGGGCATTGTGTGTTTGAGGCTCATCCTTGGTGTGTCAAAGCAGAAGTAAGCTGGGCCCGTCACCCAGAGGTTGGTGGATCGACACAGTCCTCTGCTAGCTCTGTAAGACCTGTGGTTACAACATCAACATCCTGTGGTGGCCGCGATCACCGGACGTCCAAACGTCCCAGGACCTAATGCAGCTGCACCGCCGGAGCCTACGCCACGGGGCGCGGTACAAAACACTTACTATGGCATTTAAGTGTAAATAAACTGTGCTCAA
Organism: Amblyopsis hoosieri; assembly: GCA_027564755.1. Taxonomy (NCBI): domain Eukaryota; kingdom Metazoa; phylum Chordata; class Actinopteri; order Percopsiformes; family Amblyopsidae; genus Amblyopsis; species Amblyopsis hoosieri. Next base: position 27,535 of record JAODUE010084840.1, read on the forward strand.
CTAGCTGCTGCGGAACACTGCTATTCGTCAATCACTGGCTGGGTCTGTAGCTTTTGTTTAAGGCCTGCACATGCTCAGAGAACCAAAGGAGCCAGACAGAGTTGTAATGTTGGCTGAGCGAGTTGAAGACAGCTTGTTCCGCTGCTTTTGAGCATGATAAACTATCTGCAGTGGAAATAAAAAATAAGCGTGAACATTTGACATTTGTGCTGACAGCTCTACATGGAGATCGACGTCCGAGATAGAGTCAAACAACATGACAACATGACCTTTGATTTGCCGTTCCTTACACTATATTGTTATATCTGTTATGACAAGCTGCCAAATAGCAACATGTCAATCATAAAGAGCTTAAAAGACACAATGTGCTCTGTTCTGATGTTTGATTGATTTAGGTGTGATTTAGCTTTGGGCACAGGCGATCAAGATGCATATAGTTTTGGTTCCTACTCTTGTTCAAAGGAACAGATAATCTCAGCGTGTCTTATTTTCAAACTATTTAAATATTATCATTTAGCCTGAGGCTGTGTTATGAGAACGTCTTAGATCTTAACCACAGGTCTACAGTATTCTTGGATGTGTTTTAGTGGGGATTTTCAAAAGTATTATCCAAATATTTTCACGTTATCATTTTTGTTATTCTGTACAACATGCAGCACATTTTATGTCAATCTGTAAAACCTTTTTGCATGCAGCATTTTAACCAGTATGTGACATTATGAAGGCTTTGGTAGTATGTGGGAGTAATCTATACCTGTAATATTAATATTCAGAGAAAAACAATCAACTGGCACCGAACACAGATCCTTAAAAGAATACTGCTTCTTTCTTGGATGTCGCTATATTACTTTATTTCTGTTACAGCATATTCCTTTGGCCCGGTACAGCATGAATGTGGTTTGCAGTTGAATGCTTGAAATATGGACTTGACCTCCAATGACGTGATGGTGTCATGGTGTAGTCTTGGGGTATCAGTGTTTGTTTTCTCTGATTGGGGAACGTTAACATGGCAGTAATGTGTGTGTGTGTGTGCGTGTGTGTGTCTGTGTGCATGTGCGTGTGCATGTATGTGTGTGTACATCTGTGTGTCCACAGGGATTGCTCTGTAGATGCACAAAGTTTTCTGCGACTGGAAAATGGGACATTTCACAAAAGGACAATATTGACGGAGAGCTACGAAAACAAAGTCCTTATGGGGAAATGTTGTCAACGCCTGTTTGGAATAAACAAATCTAAGAATCATATGGGCTCTCAGAAATCAACGCAGGCCATATTAACGTCTGGGCCTCAGAGGAAACATGTTTTCGATTATGGATATTGAGCAATGGGGACGATGACAGGCGTGGCAGACTCTGAGGGGTTCTGTTGACAAGGAGGAAATTGTTTTATTAAAACAAGTTAATGATTCAAGGCTTCATTTGATGTTTTCAATCCTCTTCCAGGTGAGATCTGATGTGACTCGTTTTGTGGTGTTGACCCTGGAATCTTTCATGTCACAGGGTGTTAATGACTGATAGAGAGAGATAGAGAGAGAGAGAGAGAGAGAGAGAGAGAGAGAGAGAGAGAGAGAGAGAGAGATGTGTAATACCCTGAACACACACACACACAAGCTTAGGAAGATTTGAGGTGTTTTCTCTACAAAGAAGTAAACAAAGGATAACTCCCCGTTACGTCGTGTTGAGTAGAAGAGGAGGAAATAAAGAATTACAGGGGAGAGAGGAGAGGTAGGGATATGGGACAGGGTGTGAGCAGGAAGAGAGGGATGAATGCAGGAGTGGTGTGGAGGAGGACAGTTCTCCACCACACTCCATTACTATTAGTGTAACCCATAACCCATAACCCTGGCTCATGAAGCCAAGGTCAAATGGTAACTCTTGTGAAGCACAGCAACAGTTTTACACTCTATGGATATATATATATATACTGTATATGGTCTGTGTTCCACGGCTGTGTGGAAAGACAAAAGCTATGCTTCCACTGTCTGGACTTGAACACGGAATAAAACTACCATTTGAAGCAGAAAATAACAGACATGTAATATTAATACAATAATGTAATCACACATTAGTTTAGTAATTGTGCTTCACAGAAGGTTATGTATTTCAAGATTTCCTTGTTTCCTTAATCTTTAAAAACATTGAAATTGACTGACAGTTTCATAATTCCCTATTCCATGTTTTCTCTTGAAACCTATCCCCATCAGAGGAAATGGTTTCCTGCTAATATTTCATATCTTAGTGTGTCTTGGCTCCAGTCGTTGTATGTGTGGACACTGTGAAGACAGTTGGGGGAAGGTAATTCCATTTCTCCTGAGAGCTGTTAGGATCTCTGTCTATTAACATGTCCTCAGACCTTCTCATTAAAGTGCACGTCAACAGAGAGTCTTACTGGCAACAACACAGCACCTCCTTTACCCTCGCTAGCAGCCTAGACACGCTATGATATCGTGCCTTCGAGCAAGGCACTGGTAACCCTTTCTGGCCTGGATGGGCAGAAGGATTTTATAGTGTATTGTCAAAGGATTTACAGGTTGATGTAATGTTGCTAACCTGTAATCTGAGACGTCATACCGTAAATAACAGGTATATGATTCTCTTGAGACACCATTTCTTGTATGTACGGCATTATAATACAAAGATTATACTTGTTGCTAACAGATAAATGTGTTCTCTCACTTCATGCACCCAGAGACACATAGAAGAAAATCTGACTCTAAAGTAGAAAAGTAAATGTGACTTGTGTCATAAGAACATCCACATAATCACCCTCATCCACACCAGCGTAGCTGTTTAGGTTGACGTCAACTTGTTCTGACTAGACAGCGCTGAGAGTGAATACATGATGACATGATGACAGCCAGCGCTGTGGAGCAGGAAGTCATCTGGATGTTTGTGTATTAGCATACACTGATGCCTAGAATGTGTACAATATATAATTAAAATCAACTGAATAAAGATACAGCTTTTGAAAGGGGGGAATGTTTCAGGCAATATCAATGTTGCCGAAAAATGTCCCTGCACATGCAGTATATTGCATTAGACACTTTCCTAATACAAAATACTGCATGTGCAGTATATTGGTGCATGGCTGTAGACAGATTATTAAAGAATCTGCCACAGAGAACACATTTGCGTAGTCAAAACATGATACTGTATGTTTGACATCATTGTGTTCCACAGCGATACAGAAGATGAACTCCACATTTCTGTCAAAACACTCAACTGCAAAAACAAAACCGCCCCTGCGTTGCCTCGTCACGGTCTAAAGAGACCATTTCCTAATGATCACACACTCGTGTTGTGTCCTCATAATTCACAATGCAGAGCGACATGAAGCCGTGGCACCATCAGAGTCACAACACCTCGAGTCAGAGCGCAGCAGCAGCAACGAGCAGCATACCATTGAACGACAGGCCTCTCATAGAGCGGCATCCCAGACTAAAAATAATGCCGTCCATACAAGATATAATTGACTGTTCAATAGCATTCTTGTTGTCTATGCCAACCATGCCAACAGGCATAACGTTTGTGGCCGTCACACCCCAGCGTTAGCATGAAACATTTTTCCATTTCCAATAGTTTCTATTTCTGCAGTTAGGGCAGCATATTCTTATAAGTCAACCACAGCGGTGAAACACTACAAACCTGTGTTGTAAAACAGCTGCAAACGACCTGCTGACTCCTGGAGACCTCACAGCAAAGTCTAACGTCCAGCGAGACTTTTACAAGAATCATCGCATCAGCAGAACAAAGAGATTCAGCCTGTAGGGGGGAGAAATTGGCCTGTAACTGACGGGTTTCAGGTGTGATCCTGACCCGCATGTTCGTGAGCAAGTAAAATCCAGCGTAATCATCCACTGGCACAGAAATTAGCCTGTATGAGTGCCGGTGGAACTGTGAGATAAAGACCAGAACAAATAGCCTCTAATCAAAAGCTTTGACGTAGTTTGATGTTCGGCTCTTGTGCCTATTTTCCATCATCTGAGGGGAACCTATATATGCTTAGCAGCGCTTTACTGTGTCTGCCAGCTGAACACAGTCCAGCCAGTGAGCCACTGATTGCGTCCCTATGTTATGTTGTCTGGCCGAGACAGCCACATCATCATGTGATACAGAACCACAGGTCTGCTGTGTGCAGGAACCAGTCTGTTCTTTGGTAAACCAGCTGGTATTGCAGGTGATCGGGGAATACGGTCGCCGTGTGGTTTATTAAGCAGCTTAATTAAAGAGCCACGCTTTAACTATAATAATGTAACTTCATAATAATATTAATGATAAAGAGACAATGTTCAGTGAGCCCGTGGAGTTTGGTTATGAAACGCTGACTTGCGTACAGCGCTGGCTCAGCTTGGTGTGAACTCTGTGCTCGTACACTGTCAGCCCAGTGGGCTGTTGTTGCTGTGGGTTACTGTGTCTGGGACAGGCTGGTGACACTATGGTGGCCTGGCAGCTATGGATCCAGCCTCACACACACACACACACACAGGCAAGCACGCACACACATACGCACAGAATGTTGTGTGTGTGTGTGTAGCTAGGAATTAACAGCTGCATCAAATGACAACACCTGGTCCATTAGCGATGGCGGTACACACAGACACACACACACGCAAACACGCACACACACGCACACGCGCACACAGACACACACACACACAAGCACGCCCTACTCGTGCCAAGGTCCTGTTGTCTTCCTGTTTGTGAACACTGCTGACGTGTGATTGGTCAGTCTCCAGGAGCCCCTGGGTTTGTCAGAGGTAACAACCAGGCTGTGTGTCTGCGTGTGTGTGTGCGTGTGTGCGTGTGTGTGTGTGTGCGTGCATGTCACCCCAGTTACAGGAAGTGCCCCAAGGGAAACACAGCTGTGTCTACAGATCCTGTGGGCATGGCCGAAGCTCAGCTAACAGGAAGTCAAGCCCCTATTAACCCCATGTGGCATTGTCCACTCTTGGCCTGCTTCCTGTGTGTGTGTGTGTGTGTTTGTGTATATGTGTGTGTGTGTGTGTGCGTGTGTGTGTGTGTGTGTGCGCAGTAAGCAGGTGCACACAATTATCAGAAGCACTCTCTCTCTCTCTCCCTCCCTCCAACTCTCTCTCTCTCTCTCTCTCTCTCTCTCTCCCTCTCTCTCTCTCTCTCTCTCTCTCACTGCATTAATGTGTTTCTCGTAATGTTGCTTATACTGTAAGTAATGGTAGGCATGTTTAGAGTAACTGAACTATTTAGAGGTTTATTAACCGTATGTGTGTATATATATATACAGTATATGTGTGTGTGTATGTATGTGTATGTATATATTTATTTATTTATTTATTAACCGTATGTGTGTATATATATATACCGTATATAACGTCTATACAGCCAACAGGTATGTCTACATGTGTTGTAGGCATACTCACATTATTATAATGACTAATTTAGTAGTTTTTTTCAGTTCTTTTTCTCCTACTGTTCTACAGTGTGTTGTTATGGTGAAGGTGTGTGTGTGTGTGTGTGTGTGTGTGTGTGTGTGCGTGTGTTAATGAGCGGTCATGGCTAGTTAGTGAGAGCCCTGTTTCCATGGTGTCAACAGAGCTCTAACACACTGGCCAATTACTGTTAATTATCCTCATTAATCAGAGGAGCTGACAGCTTTGCCCTATATTGTGTGTGTGTGTGCGTGTGTGTGTGTGTGAGTGTTGGGGGGGGGGTGTTGATGCAATACATACCACCTTTAAAGGTAAGCAGTCAGCTGCGGTTGATTGTTGCTTGATTGTGTGTGTATGCATGTGTGTGTGTGTGTGTGTGTGTGTGTGTGTGTGTGTGTGTGTATGTGTGTGTGTGTAAGTGAGAGAGAGAGAGAGAGAGAGAGAGAGAGAGAGAGAGAGAGAGAGAGAGAGACTCTATATGATCCCGGGTAAGTGTCACATGCCACTGAGATAATAAGTAATTATATATAATAAGGCTGGATTGGCAGTGAAATTATGTGTTACTAAGTGTGTCCATTCCATCAGACAGTCCAGTCTTTATGAGACACCAATTACCATGACAGAGTAATAATGAATGAATTAATTAATGATGAATGAATACATTAATGAATTAATGAGTGGACGAGTGAAAGAGTAAATTAATGAACAAATTAATAAACAAATGAATGAATGAAAAAATAAGTAAATCTTTGTTTCAAAAAACATACCAGAAAACCGACATAAGGCTTTGCCTTAAAAACAGATCACGACGTGTTTCGTTTGACACACATTCAGAACACCTTACCATTACTACCAGCAGGGGGCGGTTGGATGAAATATGAAATATTCAGCAGTGTGAAGCACACGCATGAGAATAACTTGTGCAATTATGAACACACTGTTTACAGACATGCACACACACACACACACACACACACACACACAGTAACACTTTAATTGAAGTTGTGTTCATTAAGACTGACATGTCATGCCTGTCTTGAACATTAATGAATGTTTATGACTGTTGTCATTAGCCGCAATTCGGTATATAATGTCATGTTTAATGTGAAGTTTACATTGTTTGGGATCTGTCTTTGTTATGACAACTTGACATTAAACAAAGTTTTGACTTGTCATTATGATTTCATTACATTGTATTACACAGTCAAATTTATTTCTAAATGTGTCATGACTATTTTACTTGACCTTAACTACAGTGGTAAAATTTTCAGTTGTCATAAATATGTCATAAAGCTTTATTACAATGGTTACAATGGGTTATGTAGTCTTGGTTAATGTCAAGTTGTCATAACAAAGACAGATCCCAAACAATGTCAACTTGACATTAAACATGACATTATATACCGAATTACAGCTAATGACAACAGTCATAAACATTCATTAATGTTCATGACAGGTGTCGTGTCATTGTTATGACAGTGTTATGTCAGTCTTAATGAACAAACTTCAAATAAAGTGTTACCCACACACACACACCTTGTCCCAGCAGGTGAGCCCTGTAGGGAACACATGGGATATAAATTGAATGAATGTGTGTGTGTGCGTGCGTGCGTGCGTGCGTGCGTGCGTGCGTGCGTGCGTGCGTGCGTGTGTGTGTGTGTTAGCAGAGTGAGGCTATGATTATAATAATGCAGTATAAAAAATGGCTCATCACTTCAGAGATGGTGCCACTGTTATACTGACGAGCCATGACAATAGTATAATACAGTTGTTGTGATCTTGGTCACGTTTGCTAAGCTTTTCACACAGTGAGCACAGCAGCATAGTATACTGTATAAACAGTTTTGTATTCTGGAATTACAGTATTGTACCCAATGACTGAAAATACTTGAAAAAACAAATACTATAAATACTGAAAATCATTTGGAATAATGTCTGATTCATTCCAGTGGCATTCTGCAATGACTTCTAAACATTAGAGAGGTGTTTTGTATTGTATTGCAAATAAACCTTACAAATAAAGGCACTGTGTAATGCTAACATGTTGACATGTTTGTGTTGTTTAGGGAAGTGTTTTATTATTGGCAGAATGTGCTTATTACTGGACATCGATGACAACATCATGTGCTAGTGTTGTGGAAGAAAAAGTTGATGTGCGCTCTGGTTGTTTTCGTTCATTTAGGATATAAAATTACATGTAAATGTGTTGCCAAGATACATTTTGGTTAGGAGAACTGTAAAGTTTAGCCAACGTGAGAATCAGGGTTGGGCAAGTTACTCAATAATTGTAATAAGGTACTAGTTACTTATTACTCTATCAAAAAGTTATCATATTACTTTAGTTATTAATGGGTATTAAAAGTAATTAGTTACATTACTAGTTACATAACTATCTTATATTACTTTCACAATCATTACCCTGCCTCGCCCCTTCTGAAAAATGCCATCTCATTTTAGAATTGAATCCTCTTTATTGGAACAATAACGAACCTTAGGAGTCAACAATCAGCCAAAGTGAAAACATTGCAGCCTCTGAAACCAGATTATTGGACAGGTTGGTTCAATTAGCCGACCCTAAGTTTGCTAGGACCAGAGATCTCGTTTTTGTAATGCAGTAATGCATCATTACTTGGATTAGTAATTGTAATATTATTACTGTTTTGAAAATAGTAATTACTTACCCTACTAGTTACTGAAACACTAATTATATTACAAGTAAGTAGTTGCTGCCCAACACTGGTGACATTGAGAAATGGGTCCTATAGCGATTTGGAAAAAATTGTAATATACGGTACGACATACAGTATTGGACTTTAGCAGGCTGATGAGGCAGTCGAGTGTGTAGGCTGATGCATTTCTGCCACCTTGTGGCCAGTATGAGGATAAACCTATACTTTATATATGTGCATGTACTGTATGTATTTGTTTCTTTGCTCTTTCTAAAGCAACATTTTCTTCTAGAGGTAATATATTACCTCTGGTTACCTCTTCTGGTTACTACCAGTCATAATAATTAATGAATTACATAAATTCAACACAGGACTCAATACGCTAAGTAAGACCAGGCAAAGAAACAGACTGGAAGTAACTGTTTTTATTATTGTTAATCAAAAACAATTCACAACAAAGACCTCTGGGAGTTACAGTGCACCGCATGAACTTTGGCCTTCGACCTTTGAACTTTCCAGCAGACCTCCAAAAACACACCACCGCTCCTTCACGGTTATATACAGGCCTTTCCTTTCCCCTGAAACACACATGCATTCACGCACGCACACACACACACACACACACACACACACACACACACACACACACACACACACACACACACAACCACACACACACAC
>JAODUE010084841.1:0-14403 GCA_027564755.1 Amblyopsis hoosieri
GCGGTCACCTCTAGTTTTAAAACGAGTTCTTGGGACAGTTAAAAGGCCCTGACCTGAAGACCTCAGAGACCGCCCAGCAGTGTGTGTGTGTGTGTGTAGCAAGTCCAAGATGTGTGGGGGAGCTTGACCGTGCAAGGCTCTGTATGTGATAACTGAGACTTTAAAATGAACTCCTAAACAAATAGGAAGCCAGTGCAATGCCTCGAGCACCGGAGAGATATGAGCACGCTTGTTGGTCCTAGTCAGGAGCCTTGCAGCTGTGTTCTGTACAACTTGCAGTCTGTCCATGGATGACTTATTTAACAAGGCAAATGGCTGGGTGTTGTAGTAGCTGATATTTGTGCATTTTAATGTGTGTTAGTGGAGAGGCTAAGTCATGATTGCTGTAATTAGAAAGCTGCTTATTAACTAAGCACTAATTCATTGGTAGATGTTTTTTTATTTACGATCATGTTTATACGTTGCCATAGGCTTCCAGGAGGCCCAACTTCAAAGAGCTGTCCACCGACCAGTCCCGATATCAACGGTGGCTAATGAGGAATGAGACAAAGGCCTTCTACACCCCTGTGTTCGCTGAGGACATGAGGCAGGGCACACAATACTTGCTACAGGTTAGGAAAACCGGACTGGTACAAATGCATTAATTTAACATGGTGTAGCTATTGCTTTTGGAGCATGTGTGGGGGGAAATACGATTGTGTTGAAGTGGTGCTATATGACTTTCTACCACTAGATGTCACACTATGCGTACCGGCATCTCAAATCCAAACAAATGCTTCATGGACCACACACTCACACACACACACACACACACACATATGCACTTAAAGAACAGATGAGTGGGATTTCATTATTTATTATATTATTACTCTACTATATCTTTACATAGAAAATGGCGACTTTCCCAGTCGCCAAGTTGCCGACCAATTAATAGCTGGCTGCTATGTCGCTCACAGTCGCCTGGCGATCATTGAAATGAATGAAGGTCTGTCGCTTTGTAGCTGACTGTTCTTCTCTGCTAGGCTGCTGTGTGAGAATGAGCTACGTCTGTGAATAATGTCATTAAGACTGTTCTCCTCTGCTAGGCTGCTGGCCTGGGTCGGCTCAGGCCAAATACTCTGGTGCTAGGCTTCAAAAATGACTGGCGTGATGGAGACATGATGAATGTAGAAACGTATATTCATATGATTCAGTGAGTAGCTTTGTTTATTTTATGAAACATTTGTGGATAATTATGTCTTTATTATTTTAAAATAATAATTAAATATGTACTATATTACACACATAATGCACATTTTTGAGTGTGATCTTTTTTACAAAGCTTTTTAAACTGAAGATACTCGTTTTGAATACTTCTTGTTTTGTTTCGAACATGGTCACTGTTGGAAAAATAATCGCCCAATGAAAAGCTCTAGTAAATATTTCCGACTCTAAATCTTATTACGTGGTATTACACTATTTATGCTGTGTGTTAGACGTCTGTGCCCAACGTAGCAGGAAATATACACACACTTGGCCAAGTACCAGTACCACCTTTATCCCTCCTTAACCCTAAATTGGTCATGTGAGACCGTGGAAGGACTAAGGCAGAATATGTTCATGAATGTGATGTGTGGGGATTAAGGCCTTAAACCTGAAGGTTTAAGATATGGTTTGGACTTACTATATTAAAATTGGCACTAATACGCTCAGCAATGTGCTATTTAGATTTAATCCAGTAGCTACCTAGCTAATACTGATAGCATTTTCTCCATGATAGTGTTTAACCACTGTATAAAAAAATAATTCTGTGTGTAAATGGTATATTATTATTATTATTATTATAACTTTTTTTTAATTTTTGAAAATATTTTCTTTAAATAATAGAGAAATTGGAGTGTGTTAAAGTTTGTGTGTGTGTGTGTGTGTGCTTTCAGTGATGCCTTTGACTTCCAGTATGGAGCTGTTGTCCTCAGACTAAAAGAGGGACTGGATGTGTCTCACATCCAGGGACAAGGTACTACACACATGCACACCCACAAGATGCAAAAAAACTGCACCCAGTTTCGGTGCTCTGTAATGTAAGTGCACTCACAATCATGTGACCATCACCAGCCAATGGGAAACGGGTGGTAAAACACGCACTCGCTCGGTGTCCGTGCCAACCAGTGCAATTGCATACACGGGTTGGCGCCAAGGACAGAGCTGCTGCCAAATAAATGTCTTAATTCTGATGTAATGCTTGAGTTTGATTTGTAAAGTTTTGAAAAACCTAAGTTTTAAATTGGTTGCGCTTTCTTTGTGGCGTTGAGAGCATTCACCGTGAGTGTGCCTTGTTCTGCTTACTGATTACATCGTCTGTTAAGAAACACACTGTATCATGTGGCGTGTACCAACATGGGGTGCCAGGGGCACTTACAGGGTCACAATATGCTTTAAGGCTCATTTATGCTTCTGCGTCAAAGCTACTGCACTCAATTCGTGTTCGAATTGAAGACATGGCATTTCCGCATTTTGCCGCTTGGCATCAATCGCATGCGCATTCAAAGCGCACAGGTCTGCAAGGCTGACGCAGAAGCATAATATGTTGAAGCTACGACGTAGCTGACGCCGTAGGCTAGACGTCAGTTTGACGCAGAAGCATAAATGGGCCTTTAGGGTGACCATAAGAGGATTTAAAATATTTTAGATACTTTATGAATAAACATAAATAGTATTAAATGTAGGCTTATGGTTAGTTTTACAATACATTAAGGCTGTTTGTAATGAATAAAACAAATACACATATATATGATGCTAAATTGTGTCCGTTGGCCACTGTGTTCTCTGCTCTTTCCTCTCCTCTCCGTCCAAGACGAGTTGCTGTCGTCCCAGGAGAAGTCGTCAGGCATGAAGGACGTAGTCGTGTCCATCGACATGAGCAAGGACTCTGACGGCGATTCCTCCAAGCTCTCCTCCAAGGCCACAAGCCTCCAGAACAGTCCTGCCATTCAAAAAGGTAACGTGAAGAAACAGTTTATTTCTATATAAAATAGGCCTTGCGTGTGCGTGCTGTGATTAATAGCAATATAAAATAACTTTTAACAGATTGCTTTTTGTATTCGATAGCCAGGGCGCTTTTTAAGGACATGATGTAAACAGTTTGACACGCAAGGTTGACATCTATCAGCAGCATCCTTTCTTTTATTATTTTTATACACACAAATGCTTTAAGCACAAACACAAGCTGTTCTGGAAGGAAGTTGCCTCCATCACCCGTGACCTTAGATGTCCCATCGGGCCCAGTTTGTTAGAGAAGGTTCAACGACAACTGTGTGTGTGTGCGTTCACATGTGTGAGTTTGAATGCTAGTGCAATTACGCATGAAATTGTACACATGAATGCCACCCAGACAAACACTTAAGACAGCAAACAAACACTTGTGTGGGAACCAATTCTGAACTTTGACCTTTCTTTATTTAGACTGACTTGGGATTTTCTTGGGAGGGTGGGTGGCCCGGGGGGGCTGATAACTGTATGTTAGGAGATGCTTTATTTTTCTGACTTAGTTGACTTATTATTCAACCATAGTTTAATATTCTGTGAAGATGAGCAATGCAAATCCAAGGTTAATGTTATGTCTGCATAATTCTGTTACAGGTTAGCTAATATTTCTGACTCTCTTTATTAACACATAACATTGAGTAGCCTGTTCTGTTGCTTTTTTAAAGCGCATGTGTTTTTATTTTTAGCAGAATAACATTTGAGCTTTGACAGTAGCCAATGTAAAAAAGCCATTAGCTTAATTATCTATGCTGTTTAACAAATTAACAAATAGTCAGTAAAACACTTTTGCTAGATATGATCATTCTGGTTTTAAACTTGGTTGGCATGGATTTCTAGCTTGTTTGCAACCGTAAACGTTTAGCCTTCACAGAAGTGGACAGATTACATTCTCCATGCAAAGGTTGATCCATCCATCTGTTTGTGATTGTCACATGTCACCAATTTGTACCGCTACACTAATTCATTAATTCATGAATTAATGTATTATCAAGAAGGCTCAGCACAGACCCCTCATTGTACTTTCATGCATTTACCATCGCTTTAACAGCAGACAAATGTTAACCCCTTATTATTTGTTCATTTCTCCCACTTTTTGTTTTAACGTTACCCAGATGAAGATGACGATGGCAAAGCACCAACTCAACCTCTGTTGAAAAAAGGCAGGACATCCACTTTTTTAGTTGCTTTTAGAATGTTTCCACCTTTTCTCCATTTTTGTCCAGTTTCGTCTTTTCATCTGGTTTCATACAGTCTTCCTCTTTACTGCCGATGTCTGTCTCTTTTCTCCTAACGTCCTTGTATAGTCATTGCAGTGTTTCCTGCCATCTTCCTGTCACTTGGTCGTTTGAAGGGAAGGCTTGTGCATTTATCGTAACGTGAATAATTAAATGTGGTATTTGGTAAGACATACACCACAAGGGGGCAGCGATGTAGTAAGGTTAAAACCATTGTGATTTTTCAGGCTCCAAGCGACCATTTAATTCGCATATACGATATATAAAATGTATATAAATGTCTTTTTGCGAAGGTTAAAAAATGAGGCACACTGGTGCGAGTGACTTCTAGCGCACAATGTTTATATTGTACTGTGTTTGTGTGCAGTTGCGTTGCTTTTAGAGTAGCAAACGCTGTGCACGGTATGTATAATGATCTATACGCGGTTTCATATGGTTAATAATATAAATAGATAAGATAGATTCCCCCACATTAAAATAGGGAGACATTCTACTATAGAATTTCTAACATAAATGAAGTAGAAAAAGTAGTTGCTGTGCTCCTCCAATATTTTAAACGTAAGAGAACATTGGGAAAACAAGTGTAGAGACCTGCCTCTGGTTTTCTCTGCTTTACATGTCAGTCTGGGATCTCTCCATTGGAAAGGGTTGTCAGTGTCCAGTTGGCAAATCATCCCCACCCAGGTCTTGCTCTGATTGGTTGGTTGAAGGTGATCCAATGTAAAGCAGAGCAAATACTATTGTAGAGCTTGTAGTCAGCAAAGTTCTTAGTCGAGATGAGCTCATGCGAGTTCGCACTAGCATTGCTACTAACCTGTGTTCAAAGCTTGTGTCGTTGTAAAAATGATTTTGTATGTTTTATGAATGCATAAAACAGGCACTTCAAAAAGATAAACAAACGTCATTTGACCACAAACTTGTTCACACATGCTTTTTCACTCTACACCATTATCCATTTTTTTAATTGACATTGACACAATTAGCTAACCGGCAGTTTACGCTGGTGCTACCTTTTTGCTGTCGGTTACACTGTTCCTCTCATGTTCTCTCTGCAGTGTTTCCAGCTTGCTAGCTGTCTCACTTTTAACCTGGTCTTTCCTGTTCTGTCTTGTGTAACCATATCCAGCTTCTAGCTCTGTAGCACAGATTCTGCAGCTTTGTACTTTGTACTCCTGCGACTGTTATTTACTTTCACGTGCCAACGTTTCAGTCTCCTCTAAACTCTCCCTGCCTGTCTTAAGAACCTGCTACTCCTCGACGGAGCTGACGCTTTTGTCTTCTTCCAGGTGTCTTATTTTGCCCGCCATCCTCTTTACAGCCCTGGTCAGTCTCATAGCTTCTCTTGACCTGTCTCGATAGTTTATGTGCCTTCTTTGTTGTAGCAATAATAATGGCTAGACAGTCGCTAGCCATTTATACGCATCGTCCGTTATAAGCAAACCTCCAATGCTGCTATATATCTACATTGGATGTTTATGTTTGCCTAAGGGATCTGTTGTTGGGGCATTTGTGACTTGTGATCTCAAATGTCTTTCTGACTTGTGTGTGTGTGTGTGTGTGTGTGTGTGTGGTGTTAACATTGCGTGCATGTGTGTGTGCCCTCCAGACAAAAAGAGCCCCACCTTACCTCTGAATGTGTCTGACCAGAGGCTTTTGGAAGCCAGCCAACAGTTCCAAAAGAAGCAGGGCAAAGGCACTGTCGATGTCTGGTGGCTGTTTGACGATGGAGGTAATGTTACTCCTCCACACAAAGGAGGCCTACTCTGGGAAGTCACCCAGAGCAAGTGTCTTCAGCTGGGGATCTGCAAAAGTTTGGTTATGGTGGGAAATTAATTTTAGCCTCGCGAGATCAGGATGGTCTCGCGAGGCTAAAAAAGGCTTCAGTTTTATTTCGCCATGAGAATCTGGAGTCTGGAAAATCCAGGAATTATTTTGAATGTATCAGAGTAGGAACTGACCTTTCCAATCAGCGTCATATCGATAGCTATACGGGCGTGGTTTAGGTGTGCCGACAGCCAAAACGACCAGATGGTTCAGCCAATCAAATTCTTAGTATTTTTTTCTTTTGTTGAAAGTACATGCCATTCATTAGCAGTTTCATTGTACGGCTCCCCAGATGGACTTGTGACAACAATTCCTCTGGCATGTCAGGCTAAATTAATTTATGAAATGAGATATGCATTCTTTCCCACTTTCTGGCATTGCAGGGAATATGTGTGATCTTAATCGGGGGACAGGTTAATACAGTTATTGGGACGGGCCTAGGTTTGACGTGTCTTTGATCCCCAGGTTTAACCCTACTGATCCCCTACCTACTGACCAACAAGAAGAGGTGGAAAGACTGCAAGATCCGGGTATTCATTGGCGGCAAGATCAACAGGATCGACCACGACCGCAGAGCGTATGTAGTTCTGCTCAACTTTCCTCACCAATAAATCACGCAACACTTCTGGCTTGACTTAGCACCACCCCTCAGGACCCCGAATGTTCACAATGGGAGCTTCTGACGCCGCTGTAACACATTTGAGGCGTGTCTGTTGATGAGCTCTCTGGAGAACACTTTCCACATTTTCCGTTTGTACCTTGCCCTCTGGGGGTTTGTCCCTTATTTAACCCAATTAGTTTTAAGCAGCAAGGCCGTTTGGAGAGCACTTAGCGTGAAGAAGTTTCTCAGTTCCATTCTTACCTTACTGTTTTTAAATTGCATGACTTTTCTCTTATCACTTTACGCCCAAAATGTCTCTTTATACCTCATGTTCCAATCTCTAATCCACTTTGTCAATATGCCAGGTAATCTTAAACCCACATGACTGCATTACATTTGGACACAATGGCATCTTTCACCTCTCTCGCTCTCTCGCTCTCTCGCTCTCTCTCATATGCTTTAACATACATACATACGCACTCTCATTTGGCCTGTCTCTCTCTTTGTCTCCCACAGCTGCCTCCTGTCTCCCTTTGTTGAATAAATTTAGCACATGGCTACCAAGCCTTTTATCTGTGCTCTCTGTAAGCACAGATTTGCATTTGCACTGTGAAAACCCATTTGTTTGATTTAGAGAAGTCCAAAACCATTTCCCCACAAAATGTCATAACGCAGCCCCACCTCTCGAGCGTTTAGCTTAATATCGCTTCTCATGTTTGCAATGCCGCATAGATCGGGATGTTAATTGTTTCGTCTGGCGCATAATATAAACGGCACGTCCATTTTAAAACCACTTAAGTGCTTCTGAAGCGGTTGCGACAGGAAATTACCATCTTAAAAACAAAGCCGGTGACATGAAGGTACCGTCATTATTCCTCTCCTTTTCCTCCAGAAGTAGGTGCTCGGACACATCCACTAACAATGGCTTCCTGTAGCTTTCGGGTTGACTCCTGACGGTAGACTCTAGATTCATTGAATGAAGACTCTTAAAATTTGGGCTTTAAGGGATTTATTGTGATTGCTGTTTTGTTTTGTAATCTTCCCCCTCAGCATGGCTACTCTGCTCAGCAAGTTCAGGATAGACTTCTCCGACATCACCGTGCTGGGAGACATCAACACTAAGCCCAAGAAAGACAAGTAAGTAGTCTTTGAAAATATCTCAAAGATTTTTTAGATGGTTGTTGTAGTCACAAGTGGCATTCTCTGGCTCCATGTGGTGATGTTCAACCATTTAACTGGCCTACGTTTTCATCGCACTGGGCTCATCTCTGCCTCCCTCACAAACCCCTGCAATCTCTTTAGACCCGTATAACATTTCAGTTTTGACAATACTATAACAACATCACTATTATTTCACGTCCTAGTACAGCAAAAACATTGTATTTATTATTATACATTTGTGTGTGTGCTTTTAGCTAAAACCATGAACAAATATACTTGTGACAGTTTGTGATGGAATACCCTGGTGGTTTGGGGGGCTGGGGTCAGTCATGCAGCTGATAGAAGTGTGACCGCGGACACATCGGTGGCATGCCTCTCCCTCCCACACAGGAATAAATACAAATGGAAATGTTATCTTATTACTGAGTAAATTACCATCAAGTTAACTTCTTATTTGAGCTGAGTCATGTCTTTTGACTTGAAGTAAAAGTGTGTTCACGTTTATTTAGTAACTATTTGAGAAGCACATGAATCACTTCTCTTACCAGCCCAGCCCACGCACACAACATGCACACACTATGCACCAATGCCGCTTTTCCACTGCTGGTACCAGCTCGCCTCTACTTGCTTTAGGGAGCGTTTCCATTGCATAATATCAGCTCCGCTTGACTCTACTCGCCTCTGCACGGGTCTTTTTTCCACTGCAGACACTACCCACTCAGTGGTACCTGGTTGCCATAGCAACGGCGCTGTTTGAACCACTCCTGACGTAGATTTGGTAGTCATTTTTAAAAAAAATTATGTTTTTGTAAAATTTCTCTACCTTGTTGGAATGTCCTTCAGTAGCCGTGTGCAGCCAACAGTTCATAGACATATTGGTCAACCTTCACATGAATTGACCTGTCCAGCTCTCGGTAGATATCATGGATTATGCCGTCGACAATCTGCACTTCCTCAATTGATCACGCCGCGGTTTTGGGTTTTGCCATTTAATAAAAGGTAAATAAAAAGTAGCGGCTGCTTCAGTAGTTGCCGTATGTATGCCCGTGTTGCACAATGACAAAGTGACGATTTAATCCAATCAGTAGTCTGCATGGTTGTCACGTCACATATTGGTATCGCCTCAGCTCGCTTGGAACATCGACAAAGCAGGTACTAGAAAAAGTACCTGATACCAGGTACTATCCCAACTTTTGCCCAATGGAAAAGCAAAAAAGTGGAGTCGAGCTGGTACCAGGAGTGGAAAAGCGCCACAAGTGTCTAATCATCGGGGGGAGGGTGTTGAAAGTGGTTTGGGAGCCAGTACTACAAACAAGGACACTGACTTTGACGTGTGTTTGAGCAGCGTGTCTGCCTTCGAGGAGATGATAGAGCCCTACCGGCTGAAGGAGGACGACATGGAGCAGGAGGCGGCCGAGACGCTGAAGAGCAGCGAGCCCTGGAGGATCACCGATAATGAGCTGGAGCTCTACCGGGCTAAGGTCAGTTGGTAGCTTGGAGCTCTACCGGGCTACGGTCAGTTGGTAGCTTGGAGCTCTACCGGCCTAAGGTCAGTTGGCTTTTGGAGCTCTACTGGGCTAAGGTTTTGGCTAAGGTTCATTAGTAGCTTGGAGCTCTACCGGCCTAAGGTCAGGACCCTTCACACACTAGCTCGTGGCTCAGTTGAGACTCACTGGTGTAGAGTATCTCTGATTTCATAACTCAAGAGGATTTTGACTTAAGAGCGCATCTTCAGCTGCGTGGCACCGCACTGGTTAGTGTCATTTACAACAAATGCACATGATCAGAATATAATGCGTATCTTTATGGAGGAACACTAGATCCCATCAAGTTGTGCTGCCGAGGCAGCAAGAGATGTTTGTCTGGTTAGTTGATGTGTGTCTAACCTGTATGTGGGTTTGCTTTTCCCTTTAGACTAATCGCCAGATCAGACTTAATGAGTTGCTGAAGGAGCACTCAGACACAGCAAACCTAATAGTCATGTAAGTATCTCTGTTTCATGCTCTCATTGCTTTGATCTCGATAAAATGCAGCCAGTTTAGCCATGACAGACTGAGAGACAGGCTAATTGACCTAGAGATAAGGATAACAAGACACATTTCTTGACTGTCACGGTTTGGTTGGTAGCTAACTAACGCTTAATTAAGTCCTGCAACACAGCTGTTGGTGCAGTGAGCTGTGGACCCCTACAGGACACTTAATGTACTACAGGTTGAAATAAAAAAAAATAAAAGAATAAATTTCCAGACGAATATTCATTTAAAAATGTTTAAATAATGTTGAAGTTATGTCATTGAAATAATTGCTATCATGCAACAAGAGAAGGGAATTGCACATTTGTAAACTATAAAATATTTACACTAAATTTACTTTTTTAAGGACAAAAGAAAAAAAAGTTTAAAGTAGTTCCTGACTCCCACTGGCTTATGTACCATCATCTAATGGCCCTCGTGTACAGGGTTCATTAGAAAGCAGCTGGCCCATAAGCCACACTAACTCTCCTTCTCCTCCCTGCTCTTGACGTTTCCAGGAGCATGCCTCTAGCCAGGAAGGGGACAGTCTCCAGTGCCCTGTACATGGCCTGGCTGGAGACACTGTCCAAGGACCTGCCACCTCTCCTGCTGGTGCGTGGAAACCACCAGAGTGTCCTCACCTTCTACTCCTAGACGCACGCGCACACGTGCATCGGAAACAAACTAATCCACTTACTGTATACACACACACACACACACACACACACACACACACACCAGAGAGCAGGCACACACACAGCCAGTTCCCAGTCCTGCTACAACGGTGCACCATGTACAGTACAACAAAATGACGACAGCACGTGCATTGAAATGACTGAAGATAATATGGCAAAGAAAATGAAAATCGCTTGAGGTTTGTGCCCCGTGGATGGGGCATGGGGCGGAGGTTGTAAAGTTGTCCAGCTGGTGAGGCATTAAGTTACTGTAGTTCACCCTCCACCCCCCCCCACCCCAAATACAAATTGAGAACAAAAAATATCTGGTTTGCTTCTCCGGATCGCACCGCTTTGAGTTCTCACAAGATCGTTTTTCTTCTCTGTTGCTTAAGCCAATGTTCAATAAATGACAACGGTTTGTTACTTAGATTGTCTAGTTCTGTCTATTGACTGGTTCATTGTGTTTGTGACAGCAATAATCGCCCTATTTGTTTCCTTTTCATTGGGAGAGAAACATGCAGAATGCTTTGCAACACCTTCTAAAGCCTTATGGACGTGCCTTCCAGTTGAATCAGATAATTTATCCAAAATTATATTGACCTACATAAAGTAGTGATGACATTAACTTTTTGTTTATTGGGGTTTAAAGTTATACTATATTTTGGAGAATTGCATTTATGCTAGTGGGTTAAATGTTTCCACGTTTTGTGAAAGGGTATCTATTTGGTTGCATGAATACTACTTTGATACCCTAATCAGTTTATTTGGTGTTTTTATTTTGAGCCATGTCTTCCTATTTTAGAGCGTTGTTGAATAAATGAATATATTTCTTAGTGCACTACTACTTACCTTTTCAATACCAGAAAAGATTTAGCTCAGAATCAGTGGGTCAAGAAATGCCCAGACATTTGCATGAGGGTGTAACATTTAAGAGTCTAATCATTCTTAATTTTTGAATTGGAAAGAGTTTCTGATTGGTTGTCATCGAGCTAAAAGACCAACTTTTCCCCATAGGCTCTCCATTACTAACGGTTACTTCAATGCTATTTTTGAAACTCTGAGACGTTTCACTTTATTCTTCCCCTGTAAAGAGCATTCCCTCAATCTACATAATATCTTGCCTTAATGCTAGAACTAATGATTGTCATAATGTCCTTTCCACTAATAAGCCATACTGGCTGGATGAGTACTGTTTAGCGGGTAAATGCAAATATAGCTAGAGATTCATTTGTAATGTGTAAGGAGAAAGCAGTGAAACCTACAGTGTGTGTATATACCCTTTACATTTCAACTATAAATCCACCCAGATCCTCGCATTGGTGTGACGAGCAGAATGTCTAGATCTAGATAGAGCGATGATTCCATTTTTAATTTAATTTTTTTATTGTCTGAGTAATGATATTTCATATCCCAGACAATGTCTGAGTAATGATATTTCATATCCCAGACAGTGACACTGAGCGAGCATAGTCTATGTAGCTCTTCTATAGCACAACAGCAGATTTTATATGTCTTGTAATCTCTTTGATGTCTGTAATCTCTTTGATGGTGGATGTTTTGAAGATATACCTCTATGCATTTGCGATGTTGTATGGGTTCACGTGTGGCTAGGCCATTGGTTCGTAACGGATCAATTTAGCGTGATTCTCTATTTCTTTACATAGCGGATTTCCACATTTCTGTCCACAAAGGCGGGTGTATACATGCCAGGGCCTTTTTGTTAGAGGGGACCGTTCCATGTATCCACAAACATATGGTATACTATCTAACAGTAAAGTGGATTGGGTTCCTGAATCACAAAATGTTTTACCTGTAGAATGTCAAACTGTTTAAAACAGGGTTTTTGTGTCTTTTATCTTGTGTATAGCTTCTGCCTTCCCTTTCCTCGCTGGTGTTTGTATACATTCTAATTTAGGCAATTATTTTCATAGATCGTGTCCTATATGCAACTTCAATAGCAGAATGTGAAGCAAACCGTAGAGCAGTTAAATGAAGTTAAATACTTCTCATATACATTTGTACAAATGGTTTTCTGACCATTTTCACAAGTTCCATCTGCTCAAAGTTCTGTGTTTCAGCTGGAGTGTTAAAATGGCACCCACACAGCGAGCGGCATACGTTGTACTCTAGCCTGTAGAGAACGAGAATGTCAGTACAGTTTTCACACATGCTGTAAGCATGTGATTGGTTGGGGAAAGGCGAAGCTTTTGTAAACATTTCAAGGGCACTGTGTCTACTGCTGCACATCTCTCCCTCACTGTAAACCAACAAAGCAACTTTACAATCAAGAACACGGGTCACTCTATATTTGTATGTTGATGTATATTCACACATACCTATTATTGTATCAACACAACTTTGAGGGGATCTTTGTTATTTGATATAATGCATAAAAAATGCTATGGATATGTCCCAACCAAATATTGTGCGTTTGTGTGTGTTTCTTCACCAATATATATTGATTGATATATTTCAAAAGTTGTGTTGGGCTGTGCATACTATAGTAGCATCTGATCAGCCTGTATTTAGCCGAAACGACACTAATACTGTGTTCTGTTTTAAGAAACCAAATATCACCTGTAACTTTTTGTCAACTACCATGCCATGTTTCAGACATTGTCTTTGTTGTTTATGAATTTTAGCCAGAGCCCTCATCCTCTCTTTGCATTAGTTGAGCCATGGTGACGAAGGAAGAAAATGCAGACAATAATCTGACTTTGTCATGAATGTTGTATTTTAATTCACACTGCAAAAAAAAAAAAAATGGAGAAAAAAATACATGTAAATAAACTTACTAGCAGTAGTGTAATTACATACAATTTAAGGGAGTGGAATGTTAAATGTCCAATATAATATGGAGATAGATATTTATTTCAGTTTAGGATTTTCTCCAATTTTTATTTTGCATGATTTGTTTGATTAAAAAAAAAATTTTTTTCTTCAGTATGTGTAAAATCTTTTAAAAGCCTTTGGAAGAAAAGCTATGATTACAGCAGTTTAAATCTGTTTTCTCCTCTCCCACAAAGGTAGATGAAATCTACCTAGCCGGTTACAGCAGTAATGTTTTGATATACTGTACTGTTAACCCTCACAAATGCTTTTTCTAACATTTTAACATGTATGATTACCGATACTTTGTACATCTTTATTGCAATAAAGAAATCAAAATGAATAAATGTTATCTTTGAAATAACTGTCATCTCGACATCAAAACCACCTCATTATAAACCACAATGGCGTTTTGACAGTTATTACTAGAGGAATGCACTTTTTCCATTTGGTCAGTTATCATTAAACCTTTACATTTTGGAACAAATGTTTTACGATTTGAAGTCTTCTGCTTGCCTGCCATGTATCTGGTTGGAACCCCATACAAAATGCTCTTTTGTTTTGAGACAGTTTGACAGTGTGTGGCCCTCACATACCTCTATACACTACTAGACTGTAGCTGTTCTCTGCCTGTCCCTCTAATCAGAAATATAAAGGTGGCTCTGGTCAACTATTATATAAGTATTATTTTGTGTATGTATATATATATATATATGCACACACACACGTGTATATATATATACACACACACGTATATATATATACACACACATATATATATATATATACATAGACGTATATATATGTACATATATATATACGTGTATATATATATATATACACACATATATATACGTATATATATATACACACATATATATACATATATATATGTATACATATACATATATACACATATATATATACACATACACACATATATATACATATATACACATATATACAAACATATATATATATACACATATATATACATATATATATACATATATACATACATATATACATACATATATACA
>JAODUE010084852.1:5000-14402 GCA_027564755.1 Amblyopsis hoosieri
ATTTCAATGTCCAGCCATAGGGTCAGTCTAATACTATTCTAACATTTCTGTACATTTTAATTCCATTCCCAACCTCTGACCCTTGAGTCCTAACCTCCAGATTCAGATGCAGGGCCACACTTTAACCCATCTCGCCTTGTGACTTGGCTTTATTTGATTGCATAGTGATGATCACTATTATAATTATATATTAATTAGCATAAGTATTCAAAAGCAAGTGGTGCACAGAGTAAACCATTGGATTAGACTGCATTATGTACAGTATATGATCATTTTTTAACATGACTTTATGCTTCTGCTAGCATACAATCAGCTGAAAAACAAACCAACAATGTCTTTCTCCTTTCTAAACTGGGCTACTATATACAGCCTGCATGCTAACCCTTGTTCACCCTGTTACACAAGATGTAGACGTTCCCTTCCTTCTCACACATTGCATCTCTTCTTCTTTGGTATTTCTCAGAGTTTGTTCCTTTTATCCAGTGCAAGCTGTGCTGTTGGTCTCACTCCATGTCCCTTCCCTCCATCCCCCCTCTTTCTCTCCTGCTTTCAGTCTTTCTCTGGTTGTTGCGTTTTGATAGCTCTGCCACGCTTCTTGCTTCCTTGCATTGACAAATGCTGTTTGGTAGCAGCTTTTATCCAGTGCATGACAGAACTGTGAGTGCACACATGTTTTGCATTAGAGGTGGGGTTCTGCTGGGATTCAAGCCCCTACTGGCGGAACCCAACGACTCTGGCATCTGTCACTAGCTCATTCTTGAGGTTTACGTACGGCATAGTACTATCGGCTGGCCACCGTTACACGCACAGGACTGCAACTGTAAACCAATTAAGCTTGGACTCAGTAGACATACAGTAACACATACACCTTTTGGTTTGGAGATGTGACTACAGTGTCTGACATGTTAAATTAATTTTGAATATCTTTCTGGGCTGTGCTCCTCTTCTCATCCTTTCCATCTGCCCAGCTATCAATCAAACGGGTCTTTTCCTCTCCTCCTCGCCTCCTTCTTCTTCATTCTCATGCCGGCTGCCAGCTTTTTTTGTAATATGCCTTTGAATCCATTATCGCTTGCTTTTCTCCACAGCAGTCGGCTTGTCAGAAAACACGGTGACACACACACACACATTACACACACATGTTTAGCAGATGAGGGTTTTGCTTGTCCTGGCTAACCATTGTTTCGTTCTCTGCATTTCCACACACAGCGTCAGATGAGACCAACATCTACAGGAAGCCCCCCATATACAAGAGACAAGGTAACGACGCTAGTTGTGTTGCAGCCTTCAGACAGGCTGCTGTTGTTGTCAAAGCGTCCAGCTGTGAAAGCAGCCGTACAATGTCATTAGCATGACACGACATAGCAAACGCAGCATGCGGCACACTACGTTAGCAGCGGCGTGGCGCATGTGCGTGCGCTCGGGCCACGCGCTTGCCGAGAGCGCGGGCCCGACACAGCATGCAAAAAACAAACTGTCAGTTTGGACAGATTTAATTTCTTTCCGGAAACACGGACATGTTGCCACACCTCAGAGACTAGCCTATATCCTAAGTGAGAACCTCATGAAGGTGAAGGAAACTTTGCCACTCACTAAGACAACGGCTGGTGCAGCAGAATCCCTCGTTAAAATGCGGACATGTTTCGCATTTCTCTGCAATATGACGTTTATATATGAGGTTTGATATTATTTCACATTAGCTATTAGCATCACTAGCCAACTAACATAGTCAGTGATTGAGATTTTTTGTCCTCTCGTAAATAAAGTGTATAGTGTGTGTGTGTGCGCGTGTGTGTGTGTGTGTGTGTGTGTGTGTGTGTGTGTGTGCGTGTGCGTGTGTGTGCGTGTGCGTGCGCTGGTCATCCATCAGCAGTCTGTTGACTCGCCAGACAAACTTACAGCTCCTCAGAATCACCCTCAGATGATTCACCATGCACGGCAAAGTGCTGACACACTGGCGACTTTAAATTCAAACACCTGCAGCACTTCATCATTTACAGAGCAGTTTTCAGTAACATTATACATTATTGACAATTAGTATAGCGTGACACTCACAGTGCATACAGGACACACACGCACACACACCCAATACACAAACATCACAATTTAAATTCAGATATACTGTATCAATAACATGAATGTTAGTTTGCTAACTTTTAGATCGATACAGTATTCTCTGGGACCCTGGCCTTAACACCAGCCTATTACCCCATTGTTAACAGTGACCCTGATGGAAGCCATTTCACACTTGGTTAACATTGACCAGCAACCTGCACTTGTGGATAAACTCTGGAGTCTTAAAACTGGCTTTGCTTTAACAGTGTAAAATACGTGTCCCATATAAAATAGTGGATTTGTTCGAGAACGAAGAGCACAGCCAGCACCTGGGACTGACAAATGCAACACTTACATGTATTTTGTTTGTCATTTACAATATGGAAATGGGGGTTTGTAAGTTTCAAGTTAAAATGTCATGTTCATTCACACCACGCGACATTATAGTCAAAAACAAACACACTTGATGAGGTATCAAAGAACCTTCTATAAATTATCAAAGTGCACTCCATTTTCCATAAACATGTGACTGGTCTACAGTATACCATAGTAGCATATGTTTAATGTAATAGTATAATAGCACATGTTTCTCGTATTCATTAGTAATGTCTACAATCAAGTATTAGGCCTTTATGTCCTCCTCAGTTTCATAGCAATTTATTTTAACTTCCAGAGTTATATTGTAGTCGGTGTTCATCTGTCTTTAAAGCAACGTAGTACATCCGAAACACAACCTCCTTGTTGTGGTGAGCTCTGTATTTAGGTATTGACCTCCTTTCTATACTTTCTGTAAGTAGTACAGACACCCAAACTTATGTTGAAGCCTAAACAAAACACTAAAAAAAAAAAACACATGAAATAAAATGGGTTACATGTGAAGTTCATATGGGTTATTTGTAATTATGGTATGTAGTTCACTGGTACATGAAGTTCATTATAGCCTTTGTGATAATAAACATTATTATTCTAAACTTAATCTTTTAAGGTCCTGTCATCTCTCTCTCTCTCTCTCTCTCTCTCTCTAATTACTGTACATAGACCCCCCCGTCTCTCCAATAGCTAGTAAGAGTAAAACCAATGAGAATCTGATCAATTCAAACTGCAATGACATCTACCACCGTGACTCTAACTACTACCCCTACACTGGCTCACCTAAAGGTACACATGCGCACGTACACACACACACACACACACACACACACACACACACACACCAAAATTGTTTACTATTGACCATAATTCACCACATTCTGATGTTTCTTTGCATACATTGGTTGCTTGTTTTCTCTTCATTCTCTCTCTCTCTCTCTCTCTCTCTCTCTCTCTCTCTCTCTCTCTCATTCTCTCTCTCTCTGTACTGTCTGCACTGTATCTCAGTCTCTAGGATGAGAAGGTTTTCCTCTGGAGGAGAGGAAGATGGATGGAATCAGAATCTTAACAAGGTGAATGAAGACGTGTGTGTGTGTTTAATTAGTTTGCTTATTAATTTATCCTTTTGATGTACAGTGATTCGATTCTCCTCCTCTATTATTTTCTCCCTCCATTTCATCTTACTTCCTGATCCTTCTCTTCTCCAGGGGATTGGTAGAATGATCCTGAAGGAGGAGATGAAGGCGCGTTCTGGTTGCTACGACAACAACTCTTGGGGGAGTGGCCGCAATTCCCCCTGCAACAGCAAAGAGGCGCTGAACAACCTAGGCTATAGCATTCGGAATGGCTGTAAGGCACAGTGTGATTGAACTAAATAGTTCTACTACCATGTATTGCTGATTGTTCTAATACAAAAAGGTTCTGTAGCAACCTTCTCCTCTCAAACAGTAGAACATGAGAACCAGCAATGGTTAGTGCACCAGATAGCACAGGAAGATCTGTTTAGAAGATAAGTGTCCTCATTGACCCACATGCTGCGCATACTTGGTTTGGATTTAGTTTGTAGGTTATACAATGTACAGTAGTTAAGTTTGAGCTTGTCAAAGGCACGAGTTATGCATTATTGATTTAAAATAGCAAAGGTGCTTGGGCAATTTTGTTTGACAAATTTAGGATTTCAGGGTTTGGTACGTCTGCAGGGATGTGTGGAGAGCCAAATGGAGCCATAAATGCCTCAGAACCACAGTTATCTTTTTGATTCATTTAGTGGAAGGTGTCTTGGAGAAACATCTTTGAAACACAATTTATGGGTTCTAGCTAATGTTGCTCTCCATACGAATGTTGCATAAACCAGAAACAAGACTGTGCTGGAATAGATATTATATGATTTACATCCCTGTAAGAGCAAGCCAAACGTTCTGAAATTATACAGTAGCAAAAAAATGGCATTAACCACACCTTAGAACAACTTGCGCAGAGAAATCGCTCAATGTGAGGCACATGACCGGGAGGGCCCAGTGTGTTAAAATAGGGATGAAATCTGACTAATGGTGTCTGTTGTGGGTGAGCTGACCAATATTGTCAGCGTAGAGGTCTCACTCAAACTTGCATTTACACCATGCAGAAAAGAAAATATATAATATAAAATATATATATAGTATATAAACAGTAGCATATATACAGTGTATATATATATATACTGTATGTATATATATATATATATATATATGTGCTGTATATATGCTACTGTTTATACATACTATATACTACTGTGTGTGTATGTATATATATATACTGTATATAAAGGCGACCTACACGATCACACATAACACAATCTATACGATTGTTTCAAATTGGCTATAAGTTTATAGAACGTTTGTATAATTTTAAGGTTTAATGTAGCCTATATTTAATTGAAATTGGATTTGCTCAAAATTCCTTTAAGCCTAGTTGTTATAGTTGTCAACCTACCTTAGTCTATATATATATACAGTAGCCAATGTGACCATGTCACAATGTTGAGCAAACCTCATTACAGACATTATTTCAATCTAGGTAAAACAGGATCATACACTGTGATCATGTCAGAAAACCAAACTACAAGCCTGGCCAAGCCAATCAGACATGTGCGCTATATAGGTTAACAGGTAAAGCAATAAATGAAACACAAAATAGTTTGTTGGCGAATGTTTGTCCTTAAAAATAGATTTTAAGCTGTGCTCTCAAATCTTTGGCTGCGCTACTATAATTTTTAACTCACGGTCACATCTGCTCCTTGTGGAAAAAGTATGTGTAGAGCCTTGCACAGGCGAGACCTACCCACTGTTTAAAAAGTAACTAAGGACTTTAAATTAAATCTTAAATTGCCAATTTTTTACTTTTACTTGAGTAGATTTATAAACTGGTAATTGTACTTGTATTTAAGTAAAGAATAATCAAAGTAATAGTACAATATTTTTGTATTCTTTCCACCTCTGTGTAGTAGAATGAAAATATCTGTTACTGAACACGTTTCATAACACAGTATAAATTAGCATTTGCATTTGCAGGTTTTGAAGCCAGGTTTGTTTCTTAATGGGTTCTGGTGGTACCATGAGTGTATGTATTTTTAATGTGGGTGGTCCCAGCAGAAATTAAACACCTTACTCTTTCCGGAAGAGTCCCTTGTTGTACACTTGGTGCTATATATATAATATTATGTAGTGGTGATGTATGTCTATTATGGTATTTAATTGACCTTATAAAACAGATGGGCTATTTCCCTTGTGTTTTTATCTAATGTGCTGTATATTTACAACACTGAAGATACCTACTCCACTCCACACACACACAGACGGGGTGTAATTGGGTTGGGGGAGCAGCTGCTATGAACTGGAATTAAAGGGTTATTACGTGTTATTATGTGTCACCCCTTACATAGACACACCCTCTCTTCTTAGGCTGTATTTTATTGCTTCTCCCACTCTCTTTCCAGCACTATCTTCTCCATCTGCTCATTTGCTTTCACTCACTGTGTATCTTGGTCTGTCAGGCTGCGTTTGTTGTTCCTACATATGCTTCGCTGGCACACACACATAGATGGCATCACAACAACACATGTGCCTTTCTGCGTGTTGTACTGTCTCTCTAACTGTTTGTGGTTATCTCTACGTATGTGTTTTGCACGTGCATATTCTTTCTTAAGATACAAATGATATGCAATATTCACTCTCCCTCTCTCTCCCTCCAGCGCCGTGTTCAGTGTGCAGCGCTGACAGTGGTGAGTACAGCATCAGTGTGTTTGGAGTTCTGAGGTCATCACAGGGGGCCAATGACATCATCTTCTGTCCCCCTCTCATCCTGTCAGCTTGACAGCAACAATTGCAGGGCTTAACACACACACACGCACGCACGCACGCACGCACGCACGCACGCACACAGTACATGAACAAGCCAATGTGTCTGCATGGACACAACTGTAACTGCACACACTATATTATACCTCCAATTGCTATTTACTGTAATACTTTGTTAGCTCTTTCTCATATTGTAGCTGAATAAGAACACAATCTTATGTTTATGTCTTATGTCATATTTCAAAACATGCAAGAACCTTATCAAATAACAACAAACTGCAATAACACCTACCACTATGATAGTACACATCAATGAATTTATGAAAAGAAAAAGTCTAGCTAAAGCCAGTATGTTCCAATAGTTTTATCACATTAACAGTACAGTATAAAGAGAATAGTTTCTGAAACAGTCAGAGAGATAATGTCTCTCTCTTCCAGAGAGAAGACAAGGTTAAATTGAGAGTGAGAAGGAAATAGATGAGGAGAGGTGGCCATCTATTGGTACCGATTGTAACTGCATGTTTTCATGCTCACTAGAAATTGTATTTACAAGTAAAGATACTAGGTAGTTTTAGAGCTATATACGTTTAGTGTAATTTGTTATAAATATTTTAGACTTCCGCCAGCTATCAGCAAGTGAAATGCTCAGTGAGAATATATCCTCTAGGTAATATCCCCTGCTAATCCTACCTAGATGATCTTAAATGGTGGGGTACGCTAATACACTTTTTGTCAAATCTAGCAAATATCTCCGTACGTTCTGCAAGCTGTCCGTTCTGTGTGCGCTGAAAGAGAACCCGGTGTTCCTGCAGCCCTGGCTCTGTAAATGGGAACAAAGTGGTGTAGACTGAACCACATAACACTATTGCAGCCTTGGCTATATGTGCATCCAAAGCAGCGCTTCTGAGGGAGAACTGAAGGGAGCTTTATTTGGTTGGATGTTTAGTTATCAACAATCTTCTTCCAGCATTGCGTACTCCACTTTTAAAGTTAAAGTCATAAAAACAGTTAAAGGTATAGTCAGCTTTTGCAAGCTAGTTGTATGCTAATACACATTTAGTCAAATTCACCAAATATTTCCTCGCATTTCGCTATCTTATAGTTCTCTGTGCATGTTGAAAAAATAATCTATACTTCTACACAGCCCTGGCTCCGTAAATAGTAACAAAGTGGCGAACACCACTCGTATCAACAAAGCCGTAGCATACGCTTTGCTTCAGTGCATTTTGACGTGTGAGGTGCTGCCGGAGGGATAATGTTTTGATTTGAGCTCAAAGTTAACAAGAATGACCCTGCCAGTTTGTTATTGTTAAGTGAGTTCTGTCTGGAATTGTATATTCCTTACCTCGAATGACAAAAAGGCCAATGAAAGCTTTTTCAGGTTGCACTATGTCAAGCGTAGAAACAAAAGATTAGCTACACTTGCCTAGACATTTTACTTACATTGTATTTGTTTTCTCCTCTAGACTCCTACATTAACAAATCTGCCTCGTTGCCAGACTATGGTAAAAATGGACTGCACAGGGTACGTTTGTGTGTGTGTGTGTGTGTAACTGCATTACATTTTCTCAGTCATGTTTATGAAAGATGTTGTGTTTTGCAGCCCGGCAGTGCAGGTGGAGATTATTACCAGTACGACAGCAACAACGCAGCCAACTGGAAGATCAAAGGTTAGGTTTACTTATTATGGTATAGCGTTCTTAAATTGTACCATTAATTTATCAATTTACTGACAAGTAATGTATACACGTGTCTTATATAACAAAATCCAGGATGGTTTAATATAAACACTTTTTCAATAAATGATGTGTATACCACTAATATTCCTTTCCTTTTTTGTCTTCCTTCCAGAATACAAGGTAAGATATTATGCTTTGTCCATCTGGAATCCCCAATTGTTATTGTTAGTGTGGTAAAAAACTTTGGATGGGTAAGGATGGTAAATTTCATTCATAATAGTAATAATAATAATAATATTGTAATATTGCAAATATACCATAACTTATGGATGAATAGAAGGAATGGTTATGTCATGTACAGTATGTTGTTGTTTCTTCACGTGATGTCACATATTTATAACAACATCATGCATATTGTGAATATTACTGTGACTTATCACAGGTGGTCATGGCCTGTCCTTCTGTCTTAGATCTACCCATATGAGGCCCTGATGGTGACTGTCAGGGGAGAACAGCGTCTCCCCTGTGATGTTGACAGGGCCAGGCTGGAAGTAAGGACACACTGTGAATACTACAGTATTTTATAATGCTACAAGAACCCTCTTTATCTCTGTTTGTCTCCACTATAGCGTCACATACATTCACTCTACACTGTGAATACTACAGTGTTTTATAATGCTACAAGAACCCTCTTTATCTCCGTTTGTCTCCACTACAGCGTCATCTCTCAGCAGAGGAGTTCTACAGAGTGTTTGGTATGCCCATGTCTGCCTTCGATTGCCTGGCCCAGTGGAAGAAAAACCAATTGAAGAAACAGGTCAGACTTTTCTGAGGACCTCAGACCCATGGAAGGGTTAGCCTGCTCTGCTTGAAGGGCCTTCAGGACGAAGCTTGACTGTATGTGAACGAGAATGGAGGAGAGAAAGGAACACACTAAGAAGACTAAACTGGGTGGACGTGACACAGGCAGATAAGCACTGAGATGAGAAGATGTACCTGGAGAAGTATTACAATACATTTAGGTTACATTTTTTCTGAAATGCTTAAACACTAAACCCAATCTCTGAACCAAATGCTCAGCGGCCTATTCCCATTTCTCAGGCTTTATGTCGCTTTGGCAAAACCTTCAACAAATTCACGTACAGTATTTATACACAATTAACAAATCTCATTCACTGGTTTTGTAAAAACTAAGCACATTTTCCATCCATCCATCCATCCATCCATGCTCATCTGCTTATCTGTAGTCGGGTTGAGGGGGCAGCAACTCCAGTAGGGGACCCCAAACTTCTCTTTCCCACATTATACAGCTCTGAGTGGGGGATCCACAGGCGTTCGCAGGCCAGTGTGGAGATATAATCTCTCCACCTAGTCCTGGGTCTTCCTCGAAGCCTCCTCCCAGCTGGACGTGCCTGGAACACCTCCCTAGGGAGGCGCCCAGGGGGCATCCTTACCAGATGCCC
>JAODUE010084863.1:0-14401 GCA_027564755.1 Amblyopsis hoosieri
GTGGATGATTGAAAGTAAATCTGAAAAATCTGAGATAAAAGAAGGACATTGTTTGGGAGGCCTATACACTACCATACATAGTATTGGAGGGCTGTTAAAGCTAAGTGCGTGATATTCAAAAGATGTGTATTGTTATTTGTACAAACATCACAGAAAGTGTTGCACATTATTTATGGTTAACAAGTTTTCAATGGCATTGCTTGTGTGTGTGTTTTTGGTCATGAAAGTTTATAGGCTTTAGGTTGCTGTTATCTTCATAACGTGCATTTGCTGCAGCCTCTGCATTCTGCATTATGGATTTCATTATATTAATTTAGCTATTTATAATTGGATAGTTTTAAAACATATTCATACATTTCACTTACCTTAGAAAGATCATTTATATGATCAATTATTTAAAATAATTCTCATTCAATAGCCTATGTGACAGAGAACGGCTTTATATTCGTTTTTGTCTGATTTAAAATGGTGTAGATTCACACTATTGCTGCTGTTAGAATCCGGCAGTTATCATAATAAATGTCTGGTCAAACAAAAATAAAAGTATGTTACCATATGCAAATAGCAGGGGTTCATGTTGTTTTAAAAATGCTCTTCAAACAAGTCCTTTCAACATAAGTGATTTAATTAATTATGATATTAGAGCTGTGATTCAGGCCAAAAACAAGATGTGACATGTCATAGGAAATGCGAAAGGCCCTATGTGGTGTGGGGGTCTTCTACTGCCACAATACTGTAGGCCTGTATCACATGATGAGGGCTGTATAACCAAGATAACATATTGAAATTGAACACTGTTCTCATGTGTGCTGTGTTGCCATTGACAGGCACCCTAAATGCAACATTTGCACACTCACTAAATGTAGGAATGTCCCATTTGATTATAAGTAGGACACTTCCTACACCTGACTTGGCTGTGGCAGAATCATATGTAGGCCTATGTAGGCATGTAGGCCGACCCTTTATGCACAAGGTATCCCATAATTCAGATGAATCAAAGTTATTTATGAAACTTACTTACCAGTACTTTAAAAAACATTACCAATATGTTACAACTATAAGATATACAATATGTATTGCATATTAATATAGCCTATATTATTTATTTATTGGTAATATTTAATGAACAAAACTTTTTCTCAAATATACAGTATATCTTGTCCGTTTTGTAAGAGGTTAATGATTACATGACATGTCAAATTAAAAATTGCCATTATAACATTTAGTAAATGTTAAAAATATAACATAGCTCTAGATTTTCGTTTTGGCCAAATCATTTATGAAATGTGATCATCATTCCCATTGAATCGACTTGACTGATTGATTATGTAGTCAAGTAATTCATTTTCATTTAGTAATTTCCAGAAAACGAACAACTAATAATTATGTATAATGCAGAAGCATGCCAAGTGTATTTATCCTAATCAAGTAATTAACTTTAATTAATGCCATTGCCAGAAACAAACAATGGAGAATTATGCGTTATGCAGAACCACATGAACTGTACAATACAGAGTGCCAAGTGTATGTATATATAGAGATGATACAGTGTCACTCAACAGGGGTGACATAAGTACATGTTCAGAGTATCTACTGTACTTTTAGTATATATTTTTTTGTAATCTTATTGCTTTTACTCCATTACATTTGAAAGACAAATATTTAACATTTGACCACTACATTTCTATGAAGCTTCCAATTACTTGCATGGCTTTGAAGTCAGAATACATTTTCTTTTAAAAAATGCACATGCCATACTCCTGTTGGTCAAAGGGGAAAACACATTTCAGTAAACAACATGACCACTTAGTTCCAAGTGTTTTCTGCCTAATTGAACAGTTCAGTTTGACCCTTAAATCACTCCTTCACTTAGTGTAGCCTGATGTTTAGCTTGCATGCATGTCAATATGATGTTTTCAAAGACACCAGTGAGAGAGTTCTCCCTCAGAAGCTCCGTCCCACACATGAAAAGCATTGCAAGGTAAGGATAGTGTTGTCTTTTGGTGTTCCCATAGAAACACCATTATTTTTTTCAGCACACATGGAAACAGACTGTTCTGTGAGTAGTCTTGATATTTTTTTTGAATTTGACAAAACTATTATTATTCACTCACAATCACTAGACATTTTTTGTATTTTAAATACAGGTAGGCCTTCTTTAACAACATACTGGAATAATATTTCACCAGGAATATAGGCATATAATAAACTCATTAAGTTGTGTACTTTGACTTTTATTTAATTCTCAGGCAACTTAAATATTGTTTTATGCATCTTCAACTAAGTTCTAAGTTCAGTCACATAAAAAAAACACCTTTGTTTATAAAAAAAGCATGAAGCTTTTGCACTGCACCATCTAAACAAATAACAGTTGAAATGAGCACAATCATAACATTATTATGCAGATACATATCTGCTGCCAAGAAACATGTTGATTTATTGTTGTGAACATTTAACAATTCTGGGAAGACTGCTTGACATGCATCTCCACTGAAAACATGTCTAGGATTGTGTGCTTATAAAAACACACTAAATGTGGTTAAAGGTACAATCCTCAAATGTATTCCATCACAACTTACAAAAGATACAGATATCAGCATCATATTTATTTTTTATTTAATTTGTAAACTTAAATCTGCATTGAAAGCATGAATCCCATAGTGAAGCAGTCCATTATGACTGCATTATTTAATTATTGTAGGGGGAAATGTGGTATCCTGGCAACATGGAAGCCATGTCGATGAAGGCTCAAAAGAAAAACACCCTTTTCTGCTTTTTTGTCATATAACATTCATTAACCTCTCTATTTAAAAATAGTAATTACATTACTGAGACGTCTGAAGATAAGTGTAAGTCATGTTAGAGTGAGTCCACATCACTCTCTGGCTAAGATGTAGGGCTATGCATTTGATATTATTTGAGGCCAAGCATATACATTAATTCAGTAATTTCCCTCTTTACAAATATTACATAATGATTGAAATGACATTGATGAACATCAACATTTACATATTTACTATAGCATTAGTGAACTCTGCTTGCTTAGGGTATAACAACATACTTGTTGACAGTGCTGCTTGTTTGAACGAATACATGGCTGCAAGTCAACATTTTAGATTCTGCTAACAGTAGGATATAAAACAAACCTGCTCACAAATGTGAATAAAATAACCTTGCAATAAATCTGTGCAACAAAAAAATCTGACAGAGACGAGTCAGGCTCATGTCCATTAGACATTATGCTGGAGCACAGGCACACAATTTTACCATGCCACACAAAATACTGTAAAAGTACAGTAATATGGAAAATGTCAAATATTATACTCCTTACCATCTAGCATAAACATCACTGACTATTATATAATGATCTGATACACGTGTTATTTGTGCATTCATAGCAACCAGACACTATACTTTTAGGCACCTTGAAGAATGACCCTTCACCCTTTATTAGAAACACATCCCACCCTATAAAGATTAACTTTATTTTGACAAACACTTACTGTACAGTATATGACAAGATACAGCTTCTGCGCACATGAAAAACATATCAGGGACAAAACTACCACTATACTCAATACAGCCATGTTATTGTCAACCAAAGAATCAAAACCCACTTTTTTTTAAGTGGCAACAAACTGCCATCGGATATTGCCTTTATAATCATAATGAACCTATGAGATTAAATAATTAGAGAACAAATGAGAAAACCCACAAAAGCTCTAAATCGCTATAAATTTCTATTGGTAGGCTTATTACAGGCAGCAGTACAGTATCATGAGGCTGATGTGTGCAATTTAGTAGACATATGCAGATGCCATCACACATTGGAGAAAAGAAAAAGGGTGAGACAACGCAAGTGTGTGACCTCAATACTGTCAGGAAATAGTGCTATATTACAAAATGCTCTTTTGTTTGATAATACCATATCGCCATATCCCTCCTTTTGGTCATTTCACAAAATGGAGACTGGTTCTTTCCTGTATTTGGTCTACACTCCACCCCAGTCTCACCATACTTATTTAAAAGCCCAATGGCCAGGTCACTAATGCGATGGATTTGCTGCCATGAATGTCAAGCTAGATGGTGTCCTCAATCGAGGGGTCAAGATGTCAATGTGTGCGTGTGAGTGTTGGG
This sequence comes from Amblyopsis hoosieri, assembly GCA_027564755.1. NCBI lineage: Eukaryota > Metazoa > Chordata > Actinopteri > Percopsiformes > Amblyopsidae > Amblyopsis > Amblyopsis hoosieri. The sequence goes on from JAODUE010084863.1 coordinate 4,138, forward strand.
GAAGGGAACGGGTCAATAATGATCCAATGTCACAGACAGAGGAGACGAGAGCCCTCGCCCTCTGCCCCTTCCTCGCCCTGGGGAATACGGGGTAGCATAGCAGAGCGGGTCAGGCCCCAGAAACGAGGCGGAGACAGGTCCTTCTTCGTGGCTGTGAACTTCCACCCCATGTGAGAACCACAGGTTCGACACTGAGCAATTGTCCAGGCATACCTGATGGCCAAGAAGGAAGTACAGCATTAGCCATTATTAAGATGCTACAGTAACCCGTAGCACGAAAGTTCCGGAAGCCCTTGACGTAGACTGTGGAATACTCTTATTCCGTTCACCCACACTACAACTAACACGCTTTAATTATAATAATAATTTTGAGTTAGTGCATGCCCTTTATGTGTCCAAAACATTTATGCAATTGTTTTTTTTAGACTGAAACACACAATGCAGTTTGAAAATGCAATTTTCAGGCAGGGATGAGAGGTAATTGCAATGTCTCGCAAAAGGCTACATAAACACCAGCGATCTAGAATTTTCACCCTGTCAACAGAATCTTCCAAAATGTATATCAATTTATACAATCTCACTGGCATCCCAACATGAGCAGAAATTACACCTCTTTCAATTATCTATATAAACAGGGCATAAAATTACATATTATGTCACACCTGATGGCGTGCACTATGTTTTGGAACATTCTCACATGTACTGTATAGAGTGGAAGTTACCCCGGAAACCAGCTGTGCAGTATGGAAGGCCTGCCAACCAGGTTGAGATTACTCGCTTTATAGACAGTCAAGGTTTCATGGACATAGCCGTGAGGGTTGACATACGCAGCCATGGGGCCATTTAGAGACAGACTGTAGGCAGAGAAACATATTCATTTTCACTGGTAACTATAACCAGCAAAATTGCTTTGCCAACATTACAGATCAGTGGTCCCCAATCCTGGTCCTGGAGGGCCGCAGCCCTGCATGTTTTAGACGTTACAACACACCTGATTATAATGAATTGGTCATTATAATGAGCTATTCATTTGAATCAGCTGTGTTGGAGCAGGGAGACATCTAAAACATGCAGGACCAGGATTAAGGACCACTGTTACAGATAATAAAGAAACACTGGTGTTTAGGATGAGATTTTAATACAAATAAAAAAAGCAATACATCTGCTTAATATGTAAAAATGTTAAAAAATGTTTAGGTTAAATATAATATATAATGTTTGGACTATAAATAAACCAAAGGTTCATTATGTTGTTGCAATTAGACAAGGCTATGCCGATTAACAAACCCTTCTCTAGTGAAACTCAGGACTCAGTTTGTATGAAATTAAGTGTTATGGAAAATAAATTACATATATTAAAATAAAAGTTTACAAGGTTCTTAGAACACCAGTAAACTGGGCATGATATTAAAGCAATAAAAAAATAAGATATACAGTAGTGCAATATGTGGGTGCTGTTGGTTGTGAGTATGGGAGGGAAATAGAGATGTCACTTGACTGACAAATGACAATATATCATCAAAAGAGAAGCTCGCCCTCTCAGGGTGAGCAATCAGCAGAGTACCATCCTCCACGAAAGGGGCAGATGCGTGTGTGTGTCTGTCTGTCTGTCTGTCTGTCTCTGTGTGTGTGTGTGTGTGTCACACACACCAAGTAATAATAGCACCCCATAGAGCAAACATCACGGTACAAAGCATAATGTGGCCACATGCTGGTGCAACACAGTGACAAACATAGCCTAGTGAGCATCCTAAATAAAAAGAAGACAATGCTCTCAAGTCTCACCTGAAGATTTCATTCTTTGTGGTGATTTCTGTATCCTGGCACTGCTTACAACACAATGATGTACACTATGAGGCAAAAATAGATTCATTAAGGTAGTGATTTAAGACTTTTCGTTTTGTACCCATTTATTTACCTAAACAAGGACTCCCGTACTAATCAGAGGTTTATTCAATACAACAATAAAAGAGCACATTGTTTTTTTAAATGATAAACAGTATTGTTTCTGTTGACATTTTATAATTTGTATTTTCTCTCACATCACCCTCTTTAGTTACTCCCATCTGAGAAAACCAGCCATGTTTCTGCGGTAATGCAAGTTGTCAGACTCATTTAGCCATTATGGAAGCGTGTTATCTTTTATCATGAGACATGGACAAACTCAAGACAATAGGAAGGAACAGAGTGACATTATTTTCACTGCTTTTCAATTTAAGTAAACTATTTGTCTTAGTGTGTCCTCGGTGACTAAGGTGTCATAAACTGAGAGAAGCAATGTACAGCACAGTGTTTACAGGTTAATAATGAACACCTCTGGAACACAATGTAAAAGATGACAAGCTAGACACAGGCCAGATCCAAGCTGTGATTATGTTAAAGACAACTGCGGTGTTGGTGCTGAATTGTGCAAGGAAAGGTTAAAGGTTATGGATGGATGCATGAATGCATACATGAAAAGGGACTTGGCTGATTTAAACATAGACTCATTCATCATGAGTAGTACATTTTTTCCCCAAATATGTTAAATGCCTACTGTCCTAGTAATTTCCCAGTTAAATTAATCAGCTGAGATTTCTGGCACCTCTACAGAGCAACATACTTACAGCACATCAGTGAATATAAACAACAAAGTGTTAAACGAAGGTCCGCTTTATAATCACTGTTATAATGTACTGCCAATTGTCATAAATTACTGTAGGACTCTCTCCTAGCGTTAACGTTGTGCCATAGCTTCAGGCCAGGCAATAACACATGTATTATGCCTTGACAGGAACAGATAAATAAACTCCAGACTGGATGGAGACAAAAAAACAAAAAAACATGCCTGCATTGGACCCGGTAAAACTAAAAGTAAAACCTATCAGATGCTTATATAGCAGAAGGAAAGCCCTGTCTGTGACGAACGAGGGGGATACTACTGACACTCAGAGGGCTCAAGTAATCCATACCCGGTCCATGATGTCGAGCTCACACCGAAGTCTCTGGATGGCGCTGCCGATCTTCAGCAGCTGGAGCCGTAGGGCGTCGTCAATGGGCAGACAAGCTGCCACCCTGTAGGAGAAATCTGATGGAAACCAGACAAAAACAGGCCACGGGGAAATGAGGAGGAGACGAGAGGAAGGCGGGAAGGACGTGGGCATATGTCTGCAAGTCATCTATCATCATCATCTCTGCTGTGGCTGACCTACGACGTTGGTGGGCAGACAGTCATCCTTCAGATTCTCATCCCACTCGTGCAGCTGCTTTTTCACTCGCTTCATAAGAGACTCCTGCCGAGATAAAAACAGGGAGAATGGAATGGAACTGGTCCGTGGTGTTTACTTCCGTCGCCTGACACGATCCCCGTGCCTCCTAAGCAACAGTACTCACAGTGTCGTAGAGTGCATAGACCCACGGTGGCCATGGTGTCAGGCTGGCACAGTGAAACTTCCTCTGTGGTGGTTAACAGATAAACACAAGCAACAGTCATATGGCATGGAACACTAACACTTGGGTCGCCAGGTTTGCATTCATTTCTCATGGCTTTGTTCCATGTTTCCATGTGAAGTCATCGATTGTACAGACTTCAACGTCAAAATAAATCCTTATCTGCACACCGCTAACTCCGTCCTGAGAAGTAACAATTCTGAGACATGAAGTAACAATTGTGAGACATGAATATGATAATCATATTTAAGGATGATCAAAAATAAATATTACAGATAAATTAAAAAAATGTATATTTGTGCAGCATACAAATATAGCTAGCTAGCTAGTGTGTGCTATACAGGTTTATTTGCCCTCTACACATTTGTTTTTATGCACGGTGGACTGCATTACATAATGTTTCTAATTATTGTTAGGTCTACTTAGGCAAAAATATTGAAATGAAATAAATACAGTATAATGTTTCAATGAACAAGTATGAACTAGTCAGATATAGATCTGACTTGTGGCTTGCCTTTAATGTGCTGGCTTTATTATTAGACTTGAACAGGGAATAAGCAGTACATCTGCACACTAACTGGACCTACTAATTATGTCTGTCGCTTATATAAACACATGGTTGCCAGGGAATTGTGTGATTTGCAACTACCAAAAGTCGCTGAGAGGCTGGGTGAACAAACAGTGATGTTCCGTAAACAAGTTGGGAAATGCTTCTTAACAATAAGGGGGTCACACACAATAATGCAATCTGTAGTTATGACTATAATCCAATTTTGTACATGCTATGCAATATGGCGATACAGTATGCATTCAAGTTATTGGCCAATGGTCAAGGATTAAATGGATGGACAACCGAAGCATTGCTCTCCACACACATACCAGTACACAGAAAAATCTAATAGGCTACAATGGCCACCACCAGCATCTATCACAGAGATTTTGAAGCCGTTTCACATCAAGAGACATTGTTGACTGCTTGTGACCCTCCTTGCAATGGAAGGGGGGGTCACCTTCTTTTAGCTATCATAACACAACATAGCAGCATACAGTAAACAGTATAAATAATCTTAAAAATATTAGGAATAAAATAATTTCCTGACTGCACTAAAATTGTCAAGACATTAAGATATTGACTGTCACCTCACAGTGACATGTCACTGTGTGTGTCTGACCTGCCGGTATGTTCTCCACCAGCACTGGGCCTGTGTGCCGCTCTGGGTTGGAGGTCTGGAGGATGGGTGCATGTGCAGTCTGGCCTGGTGGGTGAGCTGTATGGCAGTGAGGGGATCTGGAAGGATACGCTCTGGAAGGATCTGGACCTTGGCTTGTCTGATTCTTCAGACAAAACAAAGAGCAACAGAGGACATGATAATGGGAGTGGACGTGGAATACATTACAGAGTGGGCTCTTTGGCTGAGTGCATGCTGCTCAGGATAGTCTGTACACATGCTGTATTCTCTAAGCACACTCAGTGTCTCCGTTAACAGTGACAGAGAAACGTTTAATGACACCTAAGAGGAGTTGGGGGACATGTACATGTATTTCTGTATAAACAAATGTAAAAATTAATATGTTGACACTGTAGTGTATTTCTAAATACACAGTAAGTACACTGAGAACACACAGAAACATAACACAATAGGAAAATGAACAATGTTTTCCTTTAGAAAACAGACAGCATTAAAACATGTATTACCGCCTGAGGACAACTGACTGTGTTTGATGGATGGGAGGTTTAATGAGCATGCATGCCAGACCTTAAAAATGTATTTGTCAGTTATCGGTATACATTCTAACTCAACACTGGGGTATTAGTCCATCAACTGTACATTGTATCGGACAATATTCGCCTCGTTGACCGCAATCGGCCTACCAGCAAACAAGATGACATTTAAAAAAAAAAAAAAGTTCCAATAAGTGGTACTATGATGATACCACCCATAACAGTCACTAGCACAACTCTGGCATGGCATTAGAGGGCAACAGTTGCCATGCAGATATGTGATTTGTTATAAATTAAAAGTGAAAGAAAATGGTGGCCGCGTGAGAGTACTGAAAACACCGGTATTGGCATTGGCTATCAGCCAAATAGTCAATTTAAACATATCTTATCTGCCCATAATTTGACAATGGGTGCATCCCTTTGATTGATTGACAGACATACACACACACACACACAAACAGATGTTTGGTAACTTATATAAGAGTGACTGCAAATTTTATAAAGATGATGTCATTTTTTTCCCTGCTGCCATGTGAAATACAAAATCAAATAAACAGGAAGAAGCAGGCAGACCAACACATCAAGACAGTTTAAAGTTTGACGTTTTAAGGTTCTAACTAGAACCTAAAACCGCACTGGCAGCTAGTCGACTTGTGAGACGCAACTATGTTTACTACAATTGCAGAAATCACTTAGGTATAGCTTTTCCATTAGAGTGACCACTATTAGCTATCCAAATCACTTCCCTCAACCAAAACAATCAAATGGTTTAAGTTTAATGGAAAAACATACAGTTCCAACACCACCACCAACACAAATTTTATCATAAGATGTTATGCTGCTTGTATTTGTACTTTTAGTTTATTGTAGCGGCCATAAATAACTTACCCATCTGCTTGAGTTCTTATCTCATGCACCTTGAATCGCTGTCTTCCTATAGCTTTCACTTTGACTGTCTCAATACCATATTCCTGCTCCTCGCGGTAGGCATAGATCTCAGCGGTGGTACCAAACTCTGCTGCTGGCTCACTTGCATCACTGCAGAGGGACATCCAAGTAAATAATCAAAATGAAAGATTTTGGAAAGATTGAAAGAATGTCTAAAATATTTCATACATTCATTGTGGGGATCTGGGTGTTCAACTCCCAGCCAAAAGGTCTGTGGTTAAATTCTGAATTCTTGCTCTTTAATTTTGTGAAATGAAATGTGACTGTAATCAGTGTATTTCCATGGCTTTCCAAGGCTAGCTAATAATAGCCAGCCTTGGTCATGCATGAGGTATGATCTAGGATTAACCATTGATGGGTACCTGTGTGCCAGCACAGCAAAGGTACGGTCTCTCTGAATGACCCCACGCATCATGCTGACCTCCTGGGGCCTGAAGAGCTGCAAAGGCAGCGTCTGTCCTGGCACCAGCATCACAGCTGTGTGTGGCAGCACTGGGATGGTCTGACAGCTGTCGTCATCGTGCACTGTGCGACCATGGAACTCCTCCATGTCTGAGCCCAAGTACTGTCACCAGAAGAGGCATTGCAAGACACCAACCAATCAATACCAGCAAACACACATGGATTCAGGCAGTTAGAATCCGCAATGGCAGAGCCATGAAGTTAGTTAATTCAATGCACATAGGGTACGTTTTTGTGTTGTTGCATTATGGCCACAATTTATTCAGGTGGAAGCTGCTTCTGCGTCGTTACCCACAGCGTGTGACGTAGGAAGGCTAGTGTCAAAGTTGATGATATCGGGCTTCTCTGCATCTTCATTGTCACGGTCTTCTGTTTCCATGTTATCCTCCTCCTCATCTTCCTCATTTTCTGTAATTGTTTTTCAATGAGAACAAACATAGTGAAGAGATACGTAGTGGATTTAAGTATATGCCTGCTTGTACTGCGTCAGTTATGAACATAACCTAAAAACAATTGTTTAAAATTGTTGGATTAGCTCAAATGCATTGCTATATAGGTGATTTTCTAAGAATACAAAAACGTTATTAGGTTTCTTAAAAACAGGCTATGGTTTAAACTGGCCTTTCGTGGAAGAATAACAGAACAATTCTTCACGTCAGCAAATAATCTGGAAAAATGTAAACTCGAGACCATTGTATTATGCTAATTATAATTTGTTACCAGGTATGAGTAATTGATTGCCCATGTTGTTAATATTGTCTCCTACACCCCCTTCGTCAGCCATATCCTTGTGTTTACAATCTATCCCCTCCTTCTATGGTGTCTTCAACGTGAATCAAATGTGCTCCCGATCGCCCTCTCTCGCCAGATGAAAGCAGATCAAGTAATGTATGTCATACAACGATAACAGCATCATCTGTTGGACACTGATAGCCAGATGCTTTTCAGACAGAGCACGTGTGGAATTATGGTGGCTGGGCTCTACACTAACATGTAATAATGCAGTGTTCATTCAAATGAATAATCCATATACAAAATTTAATTCTATTTAAATAAAAATGGCTGTTAATTTTTCTGCATACACCAAGATATACGTGTCAGTCCTAAATGCTTAATATATATTTAAGATGCGTAGCAATTAAATACCAAGCATCACTTCAGAATGCTTTATTTTTCCTTAGAGCAATGGTTAAGAAAATAATCTGCACCTATGCACACGTTTAACTGCATCTCCAGCAGGGGACCCCAAACTTATTTCCTGAGCCCAGTTATCTAGCTCTGACTGAGATCCCGAGGCGTTCCCAGGCCACTGCTGATCTCTCAACCTAGTCCTGGGTCTTCCTGATGCCTCCTCCCAGCTGATATGCCTGAAACATCTCCCTAGGGAGGCATCCTCATCTGATAGCCGCACCACTTTAACAGTCTTTCGACACAAAGAGTAGCAGCGGCTCTACTCCACGAGTTCCTCACGGATGGTCAAGCTTCTCACTAAGTGAAACGCCTCCCATCCTCCTGAGAAAATCCAGGACCCAATCTGCAGTTAAACCCATTCCTTACACTTGCATCTTCCAGTTGTAGAATGCCTTTAACTTCTGGCCTAGGCTAAATCTGTAAACATGTTTAGCCCAATACATATTGGGCACCAGTACACTGAATGTTTAATTTACTTAACACAGGACAAAAGACAAATTCCTTTACATTCTACTTTAATAGGCCACATGAACACATGTTGGTAACTACTATTTATTAAGGTCTTATCAAAAGCTGTATTTCTGGTGTCATGAGATATAGTCCAGTCATCTGCAACATCTTCCAATTAATGTCCACAGCTAGCTGCCACAATGAGCGAGCAAGTCCTTTGCATTGTCAAACGTGGATGCTCGCCATACACAACAGGTCTTGACGATGCATGGAGTAAGCTGTAGTCATCAGAGTAGCTTGGCAGGACCACAGCTACTGGCGGTCAGGAGCAGTCTACTTGGACCTCTGCCTCATCTTTCTCCTTTTACGCTTCAGCCTGCAAACCATGGATAAAAAAATAAATCAAGGAACCCATAGAGAATGGCACAGTCAGCTACAAATCACAGTAAATGTCTTCCCAGTATAGGTTAGCATTTGAGAGTCATGCAATTCATGAAACCCTTATCCAAAGACATGCAAAACTAGTGACTAATGTTCAGTAAATTAATGCAGGTAAAGTTATTCTGGTTCAAGCCCATATCTTTGTTAGCAGTGGAATAAATCCATCCCGTCCCGTTAGCACTATATAGCAGATATCTTTAACCCTGGTCCTGTGGACCCACTGTATTGCATGTTTTAGATGTCTCCCTGCTTCAACACTTATTCACATGAATAGCCAATACCAGGATTCTGCAGAGCTAGATAACACATTAGAATCAGGTGTTTGAGCAAGGATACATATTAAACATACAGCGCAGGGGTCCCCCATGACAAGGGTTGAAGACCTTTGTTTAAAGTATTGAGACATTAGTAGTGGACTGGAATAATGCAACAACTCTTACCTGCGCATACGCTTCTTCCTCCACTATAAGAAGAACAGACATATTGGTTAAGGTACAACTACGTTCAAATTTAAACTTCGGGCAATTGCGTGTCGTTTGTGATACAGAAGCCACTACCGGTACTACATATGATCTTAAATTTGATATATAAAAATAGAATATTCAACATGTTAACGCTGCAACAGCAAGTCAGGTTGAAATGTAGTAGCCTACGGTACATGCGAGTAGGACCAGCCTCATTGATGGAGCGCTAGCATACAGCACGAGTACTACTGCTCATGCTGTATGCTAGCCGCTGGCTCGACAGTAGACAACGGTAAATCAGAAAATAGGTTAATGTAGTATTCGACAAGTTGTAAATAAAACATGTTACATATAAAGCAAGTTGAAGGAGTGGAGGGTGTTACCATTAAATATGATTACTGGACACTAGAAACATGTTTGCTAGCTGCATTATCATGAAGGTTGGACAGGAAGACGATACAAACCAGTAAATGTCAGGTTTAGGTTGAATTGCTCACCTTTGCTCTCATCTTGTGGAGATAGGTCTATAAAATAACAAGAAAACCGTATTAGATAGTGTGGATGGTTTTACAAATCCGCAGATACATATAGATTAGCCTTGCGGTAAAGTAGGCTACAAAACTTACCGATAAGCGAAGAGAGCTACTGAAAGAGGATGTGACGAAGGAAGAGGGCGGTATTTATAGGCCTACGAAATATGACGTCATATTCAATCTCGCAGCAATATATTTAAATCGTGAAATTATTGTGTGTGTGTGTGTGTGTGTCTATATATGAGGTGCAAAGTTTGGTTAAAACAACATTTTCTATTTGTGTCAGTAACTTATTGTGCAGGCTTGACCTGATTATCAAGACATTCTTTAGTTATTTGGTTATGTTGCTGTTCATGTGTAGGACATTTGCATATAAACTCAGCAAAAAAAGAAACGTCCCTTTTTCAGGACTGTGTATTTAAAAAATAATGTTGTAAAAATCCAAATAACTTTACAGATCTTTATATTGTAAAGGGTTTAAACAATGTTTTCCATGCATGTTCAATTAATAATATGTACCTGTGGAACGGTCGTTAAGACATTAATAGCTTACAGAGAGTAGGCATTTAAGGTCACAGTTCTAAAAACGCAGGACACTAAAGAGACTTTTCTACTGACTGTGA
>JAODUE010084874.1:0-14401 GCA_027564755.1 Amblyopsis hoosieri
CCTGGCTCCAGACGGGGGCCCCGGGCTTCCTCCGGGCAGGGTAACCTCTCCTCTTAAATGATCTTTCATAGGGGTCTACTGAACCATTCTTTGTCTGGCCCCTCCCCTGAGACCACTTTGCCTTGGGAGACCCTACCAGGAGCACCAGGCTCCAGCCAACACAGCTCTCAGGATCATGGGGACACACAAACCTCTCCACCACGATAAGGTGATGGTTCCTGGAGAGGAACCATCACCATTAAAACACACGGAGGTTTGTTTTAATCCGTGTGTGTGTTTCCATGTGTGTGCAGGCGTGTGTGTGCTTTTGTAAAGGGTCAATGTTTTGTTTTGAAGGAGAGATGCCGTGAGGGGACAAAACAACCATTAATCACGCCTGCATTGTTTTGGCAGTTGACTTGTCAGGATTCATTACATGGATGTCAACGTTGACCCCCCATGCTGTTACTGTGTGAAATGTATGACTCTGCAGTCATTTAATGAGCGGCTGTAATGGATTGTGATGCGGTCATAATGCATGCATTTTCATGTTAACCAGAGATGTCTGAATGTGTCGTTTCTTTTGACTTCTAAGGATGAAGAGACACAGCTGTTATGTATTACAGACTAGTGTCCCCTGTAATATGTGCATCTTTAGCATACATGCACAAGGGTAAATTGAATGTCTAATCCTGACATTCTTAGTGTCTTCACCTCCAGAGCCATACTAGTCAGTGGAGTGGAGGTTTGGATAGCAGGGGAAGGTGACTTAGCTCAGATTTTCAGAACATCATAAATCATGGATGGTACATTTAGTGCTGCCAGTGCTGTGAGGCTGACATCCCCACAGTAATATGTGGTTGTGATTCATAACGTCCTTTATGCTAAAGGTCCCAAAAACAACACAGGGTCTAGGGGCCGCATTTACAACTCATGTTCATGGAATTAAACTTTAACTTAGTCTTAAAATAATTTCTGATTGTGCTTTGTTTTATAAAAGATACAGAGCATAACATACCTTGTATATGCAGGTTCTTATAAGCCAATATGTAATTTAAGCATCTGTGATTGATCTGAAATAAACATAAAATTGACGGCATTTGAATGTGCCTTACATATGCCCTTATATAATGCTTGCACAAATTAGGGTTTATCTTGTGCAGTGAATGAAATCAAGCAACTCATAAGAGTGACTAATGCAGAATGCACCCAACACTGCAATACTCCTACATAACCAGCAGGAGAATCACTTACAGTATGACGACTAGACTTGCATAGAGATAAGATTCAAGTCAAGCCAATTTTATTTTTATAGCTCTTAATCACATTGCAGTCTCAAAGGACTGTACAGCCTACCTTTTAACATAGAAACAAACAACACCCCCTTAACTTGCTCCTCCCCCCAGGCAAGGAAAAGCTTCCATTAAAACCCCATAGGGGAAAAAAAGGGAAGAAACTTGAGAAGGGACCACAGAGGGAGGAATCCACCCCTCCAGGATGGTTAAGATGCAATAGGCAAACAGCATAAATACTATGTATAATAATTTACACATTGTGCCATACTTAAGAACTAACACATCGGAAAGATTTAAAGCGTTTTGTAAATTAGTTAATTAAAAGTGGTCTGTCAATTGTAGCATTAACAGACGCCACAGGAGTCCCACGTCCGAGGAAGTGACACTGACAAGACGCCACTTGATAATTTCCACATCCATGTAAGCTTTTATGAATAACTGCTTATATGTACATGGTTTTCCGCATAAATCATACTTGAAGGTGGTGTTGCAATGGTGGAGAAGAACTGTTGACATGCTAACAAATACTGTACACATCTCTATCTCCACTCTCAGGGGCTGTGGAGAGACACTGGACACTTTTTCAGAGAATGCACAGAGAACAGACAGCTATACCGGAGATATTCGCTGAATTTGACCAAATGTTTATTGATATAGAATTGCTAGCCCCACATTTAAAGTCCAAATGGATTGTATCTGTTTACTAAATGAGGCCCCATGGTGCAGTAGACTAGCATGTGGTACTGTGACCTGCCCAGCAATGCTGAGGTTGCACGTTTGAACCTCACATTTTATAGCTAAGGACAAGCTGTTATTGGGAAAGGCCAGTGTGGGAATATTTTGGCTTTTCCATAGAATCATGTCCTTGTTTATTAAAGAAAAGCAGATTTTGATCAGAAATACAATGCATTTTTAATAATGTTGTAAATGAATGGAATACATGTATATACTATTTTAAATGACATGTTTAGATTATCTAAGACAACATGCCATTGGCAAACAGGAGTGATGGCTTCTGAAAATGGGCATGCATGCAATGGGCTATACAGCACTGCCATTAAATATCTGCCATTTCTAGCAGTCTTTTAGACATTAACCATGTCTACACTGTATCACTGTATTTTCATTTTTTACCAAGGCACAAAAAACGCACCCAGATAATAAAATTGTGCAGCCTCCCTCTTTAAACCTGCTTTGTAAACGGGATCAAACTGGTTTAGGTATACGTTCAGTATGCATCGACAAAATACCTGTTGTTCAAGAAAACAAAATACCAGTATTACACACTAACTTTTACACTGAAAAGAGGGATGTTGCCTTACTTCTGTAAATTCTGATTTAGAGGCATGTATGATGTATGATGAGTCTAATGACATAGCTGTTAGTGTGGTGACAATCTAAAATGAACCAAACATGACAACATTGTGTGGTGTTAGGATGTAATCCAGAACATTTCAGACCTGTCTGCAATAAAGAAAGGATGTTCCTGGCTCTGCATTAACCTACATGTGAAAAATATTGCCTTGGCAAAAGACAAGGCATCAGAGAGAAGTTAAACAAAATGAAAACACATTTTTGAGTCTACGGGTACCTTAAGGGTTTAAAATGTCAACCTGTCGTCTTCAATTACATTAAATGTGTCGCCTCAGCTATTCAAACTCTCAACAAAGTACTTTGGTTTTTAGTAAACACAACATCACTTCAATGTCGCTCTTCCACATTACATTCCCCTCTCTCCACCTTACTCCATCATCTTTTACTTCAGCACCCATCACTCTTTCTCACTCTCCCTGTTCTTTGATGTTGCAGCCTCTCTCTAGCAGCTCTTGTTGTAAGTGCGAGAAAAGATTCAATGTACTCGAGATATGTTTACTTAATTTATTTTCCTTTTCTTTACACTTACATTCTTATTTTGTTGTCGTACAAACACCGTCTCCAGTCTCTCTTAGCCACACCCTCTTTACAGGTGTAACTCATTATAAGCTATTTCCCAAAGACTACCCAACAGCGCCGCCTGTAGACCACCTCATGCGCAATTCTTGAGCGTTCCTGAAAAGAGGTGTCAGAATGTCTTTTGCCCATTGTGGTCATAACAGCTCTCTCTCTTCAGTGTATGTGTCATTCTGTAACACACGCACACACAGCGCATAGCACACAGCAGCAGCTCTGGCTGCATGGCCTGCAGGAGTCCACCAGAACAACCAAGCCCCCCATGCAGCACAAGCCCCCTGCATGTGGCTCACCTTGTTCCCAAGCCTTCTCTCCTACAAGCCTGGCGTCTCATTTATTCTCATGCTATTGTTGACATGTTGGTAAGAGCAGGTCTCCAACTGTGTAAAGTGTCTTGCTTGCTATACTGTATATTGCTGTATGACATGTGTGGCTATAAACTGGACCTGCAGGGAGACTTTGCTAAATGAATACATTGTACTGGATAAGTTAGCTTCACATCAACAGTTACTGCCGTTAATATACTATAAAAATACACTTATTATAGTATAATAATAATAATAATAATAATAGTAATAATACAACATAATGAACTTTTTGTAAAGTTCAGCTTGTCACACTCTGCTAGCGGTCCTTACTGTGCACGCTGGTGTTTCTACACAGCCCTGTCTCTGTAAATGGACAGGGCTGCACCACACAACACTATCCCAGTCGGTCATTTATGTCAAATGTGTGGGGCGGAGATTATAATGGAGCACCCTGGCATTGAAGGAACAGGTGTTTTCAATTAGATCCAGTTCACACATCTCCAGCATCGCTGACTCCACCTTTTATATTATGTACATACCAAAGCACAACACACTAAGTCATTTGGACACAATAGCATATCCTCACCTGCAGCAATTGAAGCCAGGCGGACATAATCTGAACCTCTCTCCTCTGGCTCATATGGGTAGTCCTCTACTAGGCTTAGGCCTGCAATAACAACACACAAAGACATTGTTTTATGTGGATCTCCATTTATTGTACAGTCTGTCTATTGTGATGATTTGAGCTTTTTTGACCAAAAATGTTCAAAGGTATGTAAATGATACCTCTTTCAGAAGCAGAAATACTTTTAAATCAAGACTCTCTCTATAATAACAGTACTCAGGCCTTAGAGCTATATTTCCCTTCAGTAGCCCAACTACATTATATACCATACTTAAGCCTTATTATTATTATCCTTACCTCAACATAAACCCACCCACGGACATTTGAAATGAAAAAATAATATTTTTGTTGCCGCTGATGAACATGAAAGCCAATGGTGGCTGAGAAAGTGTTTCTTGTTGATCACATACCCCCTCGGCAGGGCTGACTGCATGCCAGTGGACGTCAGAATACAGTGTGTGGACCCATGGAGCCATGGCCTCCATCCCAGCAGGACACTCACCGTGCAGCAGAGACTGGTGCAGGCTCCAGTAGATGCTGAGGCAGTTTTTCTCCTTCTTCATGCCGCGCTTACACTGGCAGCCATGCAGCGGGCTGGACAGCAGTGCCGTCATGGCAGTCTCACACTGACTCCTGGCTCCGGGCCCCAGCTTCACGCTGCCGTCCCCCGCCACACACTGACGCAGGGTGCGCAGCCGCGGGCTGCAGGCCTCGTCGCTGGAGCAGGTGTCTCCAGCACGCAGGCAGTCTCTCCCCCCAGAGGACAGAGCTGAGGGGGGTACCGCTGGAGGACACACACACACACACAAGGGTTACGCTAGGGCAGAGGCTCCCAGCCTTTTACTGACACACGGCCCACCACAATATCTCAAAGGTGTGAGCGGCCCACATCCCATAATAATAAAAATAATAACACACAGGCAATACAGTGTGTTATCTGAACGTGTTTATAGGACAGATAGAAAGAAGAACCACAGAGGCTTGGGGGCCAGCTACAATAATTTAATAAAATTCAAATACATGTTTGCAGTCATAATTCATTAAAAGTCAAAAACTAAATATCATTTGAGCATTTTGTTAATGATTTAATAGGCCACTGGCAATACACATTAATATTCCTTTCATATGAATATGAGTACTAATATACAGTAAGTCAGTGGTTCTCAAAGTGGGGTCCCCTGACCCCTGGGAGTATGAATATCTGTCTATGGTGACTATTTGCTCAAAATTGGCCCTATCTTACACCCAGCGCAATGCAGTGCATAGTGGGAACCCTTTGCAGGCTGTAAACTCTAGAAGTGTCTTTGTAGTTTCAGACAGACGCACTTGTCATTTTCCCATCCAGCACCCACGTTGTCTAAATAGCAAATGCACTTGCACCCATTTGAGTGCCGGTGGGTGTGTTAGTCTAAACATGAGGTGTGGTCTAAGCGCATTGCTGGTGCCTTGTTATCTTGAGGCAGCGGAAAGTGATTGCTGTCATAAATCAATCACTTCATGCAGATCACAATGAACCATATAGCTGCTAGCTAGCTTGATATACAGTATTAACTATTATGGAAGTGACTGCAGTGAGCGAGCATGGAGAAAAACCTATATCAGACAAAATCATTAAGTGAGGATAATATCAAACTAGCTAAATTGAGAAAATATTATTTTCAAATAGTTCCAATGGCATCTAAGAAGATATGGTAGGAAGGATATCAAAGTCCTTATAGTCTTATATAATGAATCTGAACATATAGTTAAAGGCTTCGAGCTCAAATCAAAATATCGCTCTGCGGTCCTTCTTATAATTTGATACTTCTTCACAGCCCTGGCTCCATAAATAGTAACATAAACACAGTGGCAAACACAGCTGGTATCAACAAAGTCGTAGCACTACGCTTTGCTTCACAATGCATTTTCGCTGTGTAATGCGGCCCCGCGGAGTGATACTGTTTTGAATTGAGCTCGAAGTAAGCAAGAATGACTGACCATGCCTTTAAGTGATACAATTATGAGAGGGTCTTTGGAAAATGTTCTCCCCTGTAAGGGGTCCCTGGCCCAAAAAAGTTTGAAAACCCCTGCAGTAAGTAACACATCCAAACCTAACAACAATAAACTACATAAACAAACATGTGCAGTATACATTATGGGGTGCATATATTTTACACATTTTGCTGTGGTTTGAGGTGACATTCTTCATTAACTGAATCAGAAACCATAGGTTACATTGATGTTTCACATGAAAACACTCTGACTCCTCCCCCTTCCCCCAGGGTAACTGGATCACAAGCTTAAGGGAAGATGCTGTGTTCGACCATTCAGATATTTTGAAATGGTGTATCTTATGTCATAAGTGTCATTCTCGGGAAAGCTGGCTAACGTCAAGCTAAAATCAAAACAGTATCGCTCCGCAATCCTCCGCGAAGCCACCCCACACACTGATGTGATCAGAGTTCGCTAATTTGTTTATGTTCCTATTTACAGAGCCAGGGCTGTGTAGAAGTATCAGATTATTTTTAACACGCACAGAGAACGGTAAAATAGCAAAATGCAAGGAGATATTTGTTGAATTTGACAAAAAGTGTATTATCTTACAATTAGCTTGCAATAGCTGACTATACTGTACCTTTAAGTGACACAGATCAAATGAAAAAATAAAATATTGCAAGTGCAAGATTAAGAGATCAGTTAAAGAGATGCCGTGGAAAGACATAGAATTTCATCAAAGCAGGACTCTAAATAATTTCTCTCCTTGACATTCCTGAATCCCAAAGCCAATCGCAACATCTAGTTATGGTAACTTTTACAGCTGTACAGGTTCAACAACACTCCAGATTATCTGATAAACGAAAAACATTCTGACACATTTGACACGAGTCAACCACCTCAATGTTATCTGTGAAGCAGATAGGTTGGACTGACACACACACATGTACATGCGCAAACACACACACATGTACATGCGCAAACACACACACACGCAGTCACACACTCACACACACACACACACACACACACACATACACACAGTTACATCTTTCTCACTCTTCCAGAATAGGAAACGGATTGAGCCCAAAGCTGTCAATAACCCTGGTCTGATAGGTCTGCTAGCTGTTGATGTGACGTTGAGCTATTTGCAGGTGTTGTTGAGAGAACACCTACCAGGACTCCTATTGTCTATGTGAAGGTCTTGACAGGACTGTGGCTGTCACAGGAGTTTAAATAGCTCATTCATTTCAATGAAATCTTCAAACAGAATTGTTATAGGTAGGAGCTCATTTAATTGCCCAGAAGGTGAGAAAAAACATAATTAATTTCTGACGTAATAAATCATGTTGTACTTAAACAGTTATTGAAATAAGTTAAGCTTTATCGTTAAATCTACCTTTGCAAGCTTTATAGTATTTCTGCCAGAAGGGACAATTTAGCCATGAGTATCAATCTGGAACACACAGCTGAAGTTTTTCTTAAAATGATTACATCTTTGTTTCGGTTTCCACCGGCAATCTATCTGGTGGTAAGTATTCCGGTTGATTGAGAAAAAGGTAGGTAGTCCCGTAGTCTGTAAGGTAGTTTGATTGCTTATGATAAACACTTTTGAATGGAGGGGTTCTAGACTAATACCTGTGGCAAAGTGAACCTGGAGCTTGCGAGATAAGAATGGTTTCACCAGGCTAGGGCAATTTCACAACAGATTTCGGAACATTTGCTAGTGCCTCAAAGTCGGCTGCCTCTTCATTCTGGTTTCCTCTGTGGTTTGGAGCTTTAAGAAAAGCTTTTTGCTTGTTGAAGGACATTCTCCAACAACACTAGAAATGAATCAGATTACCTCAAATGCTGCGATACTTTCTTGGTAATACTGTAAATGTAAATAAATGAAATCTCTTTAGACACATGCATACGTGCGCATGTGCACTGACACTTTTTAACACACCCCGTACCTATAGATGTAAGAAGGAAGCAGTAAACAGATCATGTGTGTGTGTGTGTGTGTGTGTGTGTGTGTGTGTGTGTGTGTGGAGCGGGGGGTGAGGGGGGGGCTGTCTGGGAACAGTTAAGATAAATATAAAACCAGGTCTGGCATGCTTCAGCTTCAAGGTGGTCGAGCCAGGCAAGAGCAAATCGTATTAAAGTGCAGCTAATCCAGTGCAGCGATAGGGTTGATATCTAAAGAAGAAATGAAGCAGCACTTCAGATTGCGACAGATAACGGGCAGCCTTGAAACAGAAACACGGCTCTCTCTCTGGCAGTTCAAAGTGAGACAGTCAGAAGCAATTAGGAGGATTCTGTCTCCCTGTCATTCAAATTGGTTCCATCCTCTACCCTGTCACTTTATTCCGGCAAGGTAAATAATCTGGTGGAGCCCTCAATTGTCCCCATATGCTTTGTTCCCTCTGTCTTTTTGTCCTCTGCCTTGCCTTGTTTTCTACCTTTAGCTGCCAGCAAATTCCACCTACACACATACACGCACAACACGCACACACGCACACACACCGAATAACAGTTCAAAGTGTGTGTGACCTGAACATACACTCAAACCCACCCACACAATTCCGGTTGAGTTTTGATTTGTAAACATCCAAAATTAGATTAATTTTATTTTTTTCCCCTAAGGGAATCATTTATCATTGCAGAAGCCAGAGTAGAGAACACCAACACAGCAAATAAAGTTACATTTAGTTATAATTACATTTCCACAACAGAACATAAACCACACCAGATAGACCTGTTGTGCCGGTGCAGGTAATACATCAAAGGCACTAGTTGACAGACATTCTTGTGATAACAGCCTATTCAGTTCCAACCCCTCGTTTGGAATGCGCTCACAGAGACTCCTTTCTCCACTCGGACCACTTTAGCCAATCAATACACCATGCCACTTAAATAAGCACATAAAGCACAGTCCAGTTGCCAGTGTCAGAACATCACCGGTCAGTTCCTGGGATGTTATTCTAGGTGTCTTCATATGCTATTTGGGTCAGAGCTGTCTGCTGCACTACAAAATAGACTCGCTTGGAGAAAAGCTTCAATTAAGCTCCCTGGAGTCCACTGAATCCCTCTTGAAGTAATTGTCCATGTTGTGTTGATAGCATCACAGATGAGTTTTGTTTTTCTACTTTCCAATTTGGGGAGTTTGTGTTCACAAATATCGATTTAACTCTGATCCTAAGAGCCCAGCGTGAGGGAGAAGAAGGTTAAACAGTAGGAGAAATTATACCATGGGTTAACTTAAAACACAACACTCCAGCATTCTGCATCTACATCAGGGGGGTTGTAGACAAAGCTCTACATGAGCACAGGCCCACCATTACACTATCGATTTCCTTGAATGTGTGCCTTGCTGTGTGCTGACCGGGTACAAAGCTGCATCTCTAGAAACAAATGTTCAATATGCCAACAAAAGAAAGCTTCCAAACCAGTTCGAATGAGAGCAGTAGAGGCTGGCCATTTCAGACACAAGTGCAGCATACAGTACAACATACTGTAGCTAAAATCACCTGTTTACGACTTAAAAGCATAAAAAACGATATTCTTCTGCGCCCTCCGCGGCATCGTCCCAAATAAAAACGCACTGTGAAGCAAAGCATAGTACTACGGCTTTATTGATGTGAGCGGTGTAAGCCACTTTGTTTATGTTACTATTTACGGAGCCAGGGCTGTATAGAAGTATCTGATTTTTTTTTTCAACACGGACAGAGAAAAGTAAGATAGCAAAATGTGAGGAGATATTTTGTGAATTTCACAAAATGTGTAATTATCTTACAATTAGTCATTGGTGGGCATTGGTCTGCCATAGTCATCATAATTCTGAGCCTTTCCTGAAGTAGGCCTAATCAACTGACAACATTTGCAGCGTCGACAACATAATTTTGCTAGTTCTACACAACCACAAAACACACTAAACAATTACCAAACAAATCTCTTCTGTATATTTACAAATATATTTATTTTTTACAAATGGATATGGCAAAAACTCTGATTTCCTTACAGTAATAACAGATGAAATAGAAAACGTTTTTCTGTCTTTGATTGGCTGTTTATTAAAGGGTCCACCTTCAAAGAAAAATCTAAAGACAGATTTTTTCAATAGCGGTCAATGGGCCATGTTTACATTGGTCTTATTGGAGACAGAGGTTATGGAATTCTTAATCTAATTGAACAATTTGTGCCTTTTGTGTATCAATTTATGATGGAAATGTACAGTATATGTATTAAAAAGGAAAACATTAAATACAGGAACTGGGAAAATTCTAAATATATTTCAATATAATGCTAGTCTGGCTGCGCCCTACTTTTTCACTGAGATCAATAATTTTCACTGAGAATATAGTCTGAAAACTCTGTTCGCATTAGCGTTTTCACAGCCACCCTGCTGACGGTCCAATCAGGGTGGGTTAGTGTAATGGCGAAGTAATGGTGGTAGAGCTAGATGAGTCGATCAACAATTGTAGCAACGCCGATTGGATCAGCGCTGTCCAATAGTTTAAAAATTAACCAGAGGTCTACAGTAGGAGGCAAGGACAAGTGTTAACACTTCATAATGGAGTCTTTCCAGAACTTATTCACCAAGTGAATTTTATATTTGTTTACATAGGTTAATATAATGCTGTAAAGGGTATCAAACATTATGTATTGCTTCAAATTTTCTATTAGGCCTATTAGGCCTATATCATATTTTCTCATTCACTCTCCACACACTATATTGACAAGGCTTTAACCATTTCAATATATATGCGCAATCTAAGCACTTTAGAACTAGCTCAAGCAGAGGACCCAGTGGGCAGAGCTTTTATAGGCTACATTCAAAGAACTTGGTCTGTCAGTCTGTCTGTGTATCTAATGGCCAGTGTACTGTGTGCAGTGTTCTATTCATAATAACACCACGTGTCCCAGGGCTAGTAAATAGTTTAGTTAACATGATCTTAGCCCACGTGTACATCAGGACAACGTGTGTGCTGGAGATGCCTGTGTGTGTGTGTGTATCTGTTTGAACACCAGTATCACACACACACACACACACACACACACACACACACACACACACACACACACGCACCATTGCTCACATGCTTACCTGCATGCATATACTGTAGATGCATGAGAGAGGCACTCACACACAACTTAAGAAAGAAAGCATGCTAATGAATTTGCACTTCACACACACACACACACAAACACGCACACCCACATGCACACGCACACACACACACATACACACACAGACACACAGATAGATTGACACATACCCTCATGCAGACAGACTCTCAGTAGACATTTTATTACCACTGCAGTTTGCAGGCGTTTTTCACAAATAATTGGTCCTTAAAATATACTGTTATGGGCCGCTATTGGCCTCTTTAATTGAATCAGAAGAACACAATCACATTTAGAAAAGCAAGCGGCCAGTCTGCAGTGAATCCTAATATCTGTGGTGAGTAAATCCTCTCTTCAGAGAGCCAATTTGAGTACACAGCTGTGGCTGGGAAACGTGACAACTGCACATTGGCCTGTCTCTCCATTTTCAATGTAAATTGCATGTGGGTGGCCATGTGTGGTGGGAGCTGTGTGACCCAAAGGCCCTTGGAACCTCTTCACAACCTCATGGTAGTATTTCAAATAACAGAAAATAAGAGATAATGACCATAAGACCAAAAGAAACAAAGAGACTTTAGACTGTATGTCCAAACACAATGTTTTGAGAGAAAGTTATGATGATCAAGCTATCCTGCAACGTTTCAGCACATTTTTAGCAGTGACCTGTGGGGAATTGTTAACTATTACCTTGCCAGTACCAGAAAAGCCACAGGGAGTGACAGATTTAGGAAAGACATTTAACTGCTGCTGAAAGTCTAGAGAACATGGGCGACTTCCTAAACACATTGTAGTTGTGTCTGGTCACCAGTTGGGGTCACTTATTTCCCATGTCATCGCATGCATATTTATTAATCTCTCTGTCCTTGGAAAGGCTTCAAACCCTCCTGGTTCTTCAGCTAAATTAATTTCCACCAAGCGCCAGTTGAATCTATGGTAGCAGAGGCTTACGCCAGAAAACACAGTGTTATGATGGGAGTTATATCATTTATTGGTGAAATAAATATGGCTACAACAAAGGGCTGATAAAGCTTTCAGTGAGACCATCTCTTGTGTATTAGCCTACTGCACAAGGGGTTGACGTCTGCTATAATATTGGACAGCGATTTTAGCATAACCTCATAAAATGAATTCACAAACATTAAATTAATTTCTAGGCTTTAGTCAAAACAACTCAAAGTGGAGCTGACCGAAGCTAAATGTCCGTCTGGCATCAATTTAACAGAAGCACAACGCAAGACCTGGCCCCAGCACTCTACGGATGCAGAGGAATAAAGGCTAGTTCAGAAATAAAGGCTACGAGTGACCTCATATCCATCACCAGAGCTGGCTAGTTCTGTACATAGCGTACCACTTTTACAGTAAGCATCACACATCCAATATTACGTTCTACATACAGTACATGTGCTCAAGGCATATTGTCTATTAGAGAGTAGTGACACATTTATGAACTCTCCATTAACCTTGAAGACATGACATTTAGTAAACTCATGCTCAATGACACTTTGGTGTAGTGTGAATAGGGGCGTTACAAAGCCTTACCGTTAGAATGCTTTATATAAGCAGCACTTAACACAAAAGTGCAGAAAGAGAACACAGTGTCATGTCACACCATGCAATCCCAGTGTCATGTATAAAGCCCCCTGGCCGCTACACAAGACCTTTAGAGGGCGCAGATGCTAGCATGGTGAAGCGTGGCCTCCCCTGCCAGTCTGGTGCCAGGCTGCATGGTGCCAAGCAGAAGGCAAGATGACAGTGGTCGGACCACAGAACCACTGGCTGTCAACACGCTTAGCCATTATCCTGCTCCCACAATGCTTTGCTGCTCCCACAGCTACAGGAAGTGGCCCAGGTGTCCTTGAGTCTCATCTGCCATTGGAGGGATGGGAGCGGGGGAGGGCCTAGCCTGTAAGGGCCCTACTGACTACTATTGGCTAGCCATCTGGTGCCAAGACAGTCTGACAGCCATGTAGGAGCTAAATTACCATGTAAATGTTCTTTGATGTAATACTTTCCCCGAGGATACTGATGTGTATATAGCTACAGTTATTACATTTCATCCTATCTTGATATTTGAGATGCATTTGCTATGGATTGGAGATGATTTTTGCATTGTATATGCTTTTTGTATATAGCCCACTGTAGTAAGAGTTGTTCTGTTCTATTCACAATATGAACAAATTAAAGATAAAGATCACATTCTCCCATGTGAATGTCAATTTTGTAAGCTAAAGTATATTACAGGATATTTGGGTCACAGATGGTCTGAATGAAAACTGTTGAATATGCAAGCCTCATAAAATAATTATACTGTACTACTGTAGCAACAGGTATTAAAGATAGAATATGTTTTATAATTGGCGCATTTATAGTGTGTTATATTCACACTATAAATGCGTTATCTATACCGGGTAATCGGTACTAAACAGGTTCAAATGTAATATACTGTTGCATATTGCATTGAAATGAAGCACTGTGTATTAATATGGACTGTGCCATATTAATATATGCAATGTACTGTGTCACTATTACATATATACCTTATATACCTTTTAAGGTATACCTTATATACCATCTATATTACAATATGTGTTGTGATGAGGTGTGTGTGCACTATGAAGGCTTGTGAGTACATCTTGAGCACAAAATGAATGAGCAAAACATTTTTCAGAAAATTCAGCCAAGGCTCAAAGCTCTGATCTGCTCACAACTTGGCTACTGTGCATGCCTTGCATCATTGGACATGTTTTCCCAACCAATCAAAATGGAATGAGTTAGATTAACTTCTCCAAATAAGTCAACTAAATTAGCAATATGCTAATGTAAAGTACAGTACATACAGTACAGTAATATAGTTAACAGACTACTATCGCCAATAGCTTCGTTTGACAGCCTGTACTGTGTTAAATAATAATAATGAATAGTTAATATACCCCCCTAAAACATGTGCACATACACACACACACAAATATACTGTATATGTGTATATACAGTATGATATTCACCCATCCTTGTTCAAGCACAGCCAATCAGGTGCACACATCCTCACTGTGCACCCATAGTATATGATATGAGCCCCTGCTCGATATTCAATCAATCAATCAATCAATCTTTATTTATATAGCACTTTTCATACAAATTCATGTAACACAAAGTGCTTCACA
>JAODUE010084885.1:0-14400 GCA_027564755.1 Amblyopsis hoosieri
TGTGTGTGTGTGTGTGTGTGTGTGTGTGTGCGTGTGTGTGTGTGTGTGTGTGTGTGTGTGTGTGTGTGCGTGTGTGTTAGGAGAGTGCATCTCCAGTCTGGTCTCACCAGTGTGTAAAAAGCCTAATGAGAGTGATATGCTTTACAGCTTGCAAAGCCGTCATTATTCTCAGCCAAACGACCCACACCATCATTATGTCTAAAGCAGAAATACCTTTGCTATCTGTGGGCACACATTCAAAAAAGACATGTTTTACATACAGGCCTGTCTGTGTCTTGAAGCAAAGTTAAGTATTTATACTAAAATGAATGGGCCTGACTGTTTTTACATCACAAGTTAAGCACCGTGGCTATAGCAATGGCACATAAAATATTATATTCTAGCCCATTAAGAGGAACTGAATGCATTGCCGCCTAGGCCAATATTGCTCTTCAAGGATTTATCAAACCATTGAATCCAATATAGTTTTGTTCTGAAATAGGCAGTTTAGCCAACTCAGGAAATATACTTGGAAATGTACACTAACTTCTTTTTATTTATCTTTTCTTCAATCTTTCACGCCATAGTCTGCTCTGGGGTAAAATAAAGCATCCAAGTAGTCAGTAATTGTTACTGTTCTAGTCTATTATGGATAAAACAATTTAATTTGAGTTATTCTATACTATTTGCTTCCCCGATGCCCAGATATTCAGGTTTAGGCATTGTTCTGGTGTAGTCTAAACTGTCCCTCTACAGCTCTCTCTCTCTCTCTCTCTCTCTCTCTCTCTCTCTCTCTCTCTCTCTCAAACACACACACACAACCCACCCCCTTTTAAAAATGGCCAAGTCCACCTCCCCAGGGCCGGTGTAGCGGTTGAGGGGACCAGGGCCGTTCCTCCTGATATATCACTGTTCCGCTGGAATCTGTCCAGCACCTGTCCAACCAGCAGGGGGCCCTGTTTTGGCATGGCGCCTGGCCAGCGTGTCGGCCTGGCATTGAACAGGGTGGACAGCGTGGACAGTGAGGATGAAGAACCACATATCCAGCGATGCCATTAGAGCAAGCACTGTTGTTGTTGTTGTTGTTGTTGTTGTTGCTGTTTACATTATCTCTATTTTGTTCTGACAGACAGGCAAAGCATCTGAAATAATGCAACTTAATGTACAAATGTTTCATGTTGTTGATTGAAATGTATTAATTTAATTAAATACATTTTTTATTCATTTATTCTTCAAACTTTATAGTCTTAATATCTTCATTTTATAAACTGTGGGGCAATTATTCGTTTTTTTGTTGTGTGTTTATTTTCTTTTAAAATTAAATGACTACTACACATGTGTTGATTACATTATAGGTTCTCAAGTAACACCTTACTTTAAAACTGTTGTTACCTTGTCGGTTGGGAACCAACCAAAACCTTGTGTGACATGTAGAGACAGAGACAGTGCAGGAACATAAGGCAGCCGGCAGGGGCGATATTTATCACTTGAAACGTTCTGACACTCAACTTTCCTTCCAACCAGAGGGGGGAGCCACATTCTGTGCACTTGAAGACGTATGCATTCGCTAACCATCCATCTCTACCCTACAACAGTATAGAGAGAGAGGGCTGAACTCGCCTATCATCACCACGTCTGTTTGTCTGTCTCCCTGATAACAGCTGTGGGAACACAACATGGGCTGTGTGTGTGTGTGTGTGTGTGTGTGTGTGTGTGTGTGCGTGTGTGTGTGAAGGGGATGGGAGGGAAAGGGGGGGGGGGGGGGTCATGCTCTCTCTTTGCCTGTCACCATGACAGATTTCCTTACAGAAGAGTGGGTGAGAGGAAAGTTGGAAGGAAGGGACCCAGGAGAGGAAAGATGAGAAATGAACGTTTGATTGCGTTATAGTTGAGGCTCTCCATCGGGTGCGCAACCGCCAGCCTCTACATGAGTGACGGGCAATTGTCACATTTTTATAACTCTGCTCCGCTTGGTGGAACAATGAGTTTTATATCTGCCGGCTTGTTCTTTCGCTTCTACAGAATACAGTTGGTCATTCAAGTAATAGTATTACAACTGTTTATATATTATTACACAAAACGTACCTATGCATGCTCAGTTAATTGAAGCATTCAATACAAAATGTATTGCCAAAATGTGCAATCTCGCTCTCCAGGAATCCTAACAATGGAAGAAAGCCATGAATGCAAATGTCCCACACACGCACGTACACACACACACACACACACGTACCAGGCCTTACTGATAACAACTGATAATGACCCTCCTAATTGTTTGTCTCTCTCTTTCAGTGAGAACTCTATCTGCTCTTCTTCAACCTCCTTGATCCCATTTGCACCTTATATTTATGTTTTCCCGTGGGGGGTTATATTCGTCGTTACAGGTTGCAGTACAGCGATATGGACAGCAGAGGACGACAATTAACCAAAGATGACAAGTTTCTCACTGCCTTTTAGAAGCCTCCTGTCAACAGAAACGTTGAGTTGTCGAAATACTGCTGAATGCGTTGCTTGACTTGCAATTTATATTTAAACCATAGATGATATTTTAAAATATATTTTTATTTTGTATAATTTGTTTTATTTACTCTATATAATTTCCCCCAAGCCTTGTAATGATCCAATCTATATAATGTAACGTTGCCGCTGGAACTATACCATTGTTGTCTAAGGGGAGGGACCTATCTTCGCTGAGGGATCAGAGGTGACACACGCACGACACAGTCTTGCAGTTCTGCGCAGGTCTCGCATCGGAGACATGTAGCAGAAAATTGGATCGACTTCAACGTATTGCTGAAAAAGTAATAACTACAGACTACTTCTGTGACTGTGATTAAAGAGGTAGGCCATTTCATGTATATTTTTTGTTTCACAGTCTACCATAATTTGGCTTGTTGATGCTGAAATGCAATAATTAAATGAAATTGATGCTGTCGCGAAAAAAAAAAATTCAGTAGGTTAAACGTTAAGGACGCTTACCTGCTAAATGAATGTTATAATAACGCACCATTGGAATTATAATAACAACATAATCAGGTTATTATATAGCCTACAATATTTGGTTTTTATTTTTATTTTTCACATATTATAGGCTAGACCTACATTTTGTTTGTCAAGCACTTTAAAATATTTAAAATAGCTTTAGAAATAGAAATCTTAATCTAACTTTGGTTAGGCAAACTTAGTTTGGTTAGGCAATGTTGTAACAGGACCCCCCTATTACAAAACTAAATGCATTCCTCAAACTTTGAAAATAACAACACCATGGACAGCTTTCTGCAACAAATCACTATTTGACATTGTGTCAGTTTCACAGTGTGTGTAATGCCATGTCAAGTACAGATACAGTTTTCATCCAGACCTGTAAATATCTAGACGACACAAGTTCCTCAGACAGAAAGATAAAAAAGAAAAGGAATACAGACCACTCAAGGACATAGTACAAAAAGGCAACAAATGAACGAATGAAAAATGTAGAAGTTAGTCCTTTACTTTGTCCAACTAATTCAGTTAAATCAAGCCCATGCACCTTCTTATTCAACTATTAGGTTTTAACCTGGTTGTAACACATGGCTGCCATTACAAATAGGACCATGTTTATACAATACATTCATTGTTACATGTATTATTATGTTGTTACATACTGACAGCTTGTTTGGCAAATACAAATCTAATGGCTGCCTGCTAATGCTCACCTACAGCACAGAGTACAAATCAGTCAGAATGAATGAACTTATATACTGTGCCATACACCACCATTCAGTACTAACCAAACACACCCCATCATAATGTCTGATGTTACATGCAGTCTGTGGGTTTTATGCAGTCTGTGGTTCCAATCAACAGTGGAAGATACACATGCGAACATGTTTATTAATGATTAATATTGATTTGTAGCCGGTTGTCTGAATGCTTGACCCTGTAGCTGGCCGGCTGCCAAATTCAGTGGCCTGTGAAACAGTAAAAGAAGGTTTTGTTTTGGGTTGGTTTGTCGTGCGTGTGCGTGTTTAGTGTAGGTTTATAGGTTGTATGCTGCATAGAACAGCTGATACTTGTCCAAATGTATGTCTTCTCTCTCTCTCTCTCTCTCTCTCTCTCTCTCTCTCTCTCACTAACTGAAGATTGCCTGCATGGATGCAACGTTAGTGTGTGTGTGTGTGTGTGTGTGTGTGTGTGTGTGCGTGTGTGTAATATGATCCAGCATTGAGGTTGCACGGGTGAGAGGTTGGAGGCGAGCTTGCTTCTCAGACTGAATGGACGTTGAAAGAATAGTAGGGTCACTGTGTGTGTGTGTGTGTGTGTGTGTGTGTGTGTGTGTGGCTGGTATGTGGTGCTGGCCATTAGAGAAAGAGCCTTGGGTTCCTGGCTGACCTCTCCTAGGATGACCTTTGACCCCCAAGACAGGCCCTTTGTCACCGCTGAGCCTGAGCCCATTGGATAATGCGCACGTCTATGTGTGTATTAGAAGTATGGGCCACATCAAAGTCCTGCTTAAACATTGTTATCTGGACTGGCCTTTGACCTGCCGGTCACAACGAGACCCCTAGAGCTCTGTGTGTGTGTAAGTGTGGTGGTTGTCTGCTGGGCATTATGTGGGAGAAGGCTAGAGGATAAAATATAAGCACTTAGATTGATTATGATGCATGTTAATGCTCTGTCTTGATTTATGTGGCAGGTTTTCACACCATTAATCCCTGGGGTGGGCCTAAGGATGTTTTGTTGCACAATTTGCACAATTGTCTTTGCATTTATTATTATTATTATTATTATTATTATTATTACAATACTTCTGGCAATAAGATACAATAGACAATAGATATACTAGGTGCAGTTTTAAGCTATTTGTTTTTTAATGTGGCTTCTCTCTGGCTTCTCTGTTAAGATTTGAGAGCTGTCAGTACCTTTGTTCTACTCCAGGCTAGTGTTTGCTACTTGTAACGTGCGGAGACGGGCAGGAACCAGGCGCAGGGTTTACACAAAAAGATACTTTATTGAAAGAAAACTGAACAAGACTCACCGGGACAGCAAACAATAACCGACAAAGAAACGAAAGCCCCAACCTAAATACCAAAGCTAGACCCACAGGTGCAAACAATAAGCAATCAGTGCAAACACCCGTGAGATGGGGAGCGCTGGGGAAGTGAACGTCTGGTACCCAGAGGCGGGAGCATGCAGGGCCCGGTAACGATGTGGGGGCCATTGGCCCTGTATGTTACACTATTGTTTCTGCTTCCCGGGGGCTGAACACCCCTAAATCATCAACTGCAATTTATCAGTCAATAAATACAGTATGTCAAACAGCTTTGTTGGCAGATTATATAGCTTTAATCGATTAGTTACTTTGGTAACTTGTGGTTTTTATAGTCACAAAAGAATAAGGTCCCAGAGCACGTTTAGCAAAAAAAAACATAAGTTATCCAATGGTAACGTTACCATGTATTTAGATTAAAATACCTGCATTAGGCAATAAGGATATTTACTTTAGTTAAATTGTTTTCAGCCGAAATTAAACTTTTAGCCAAAATGTAAGTATTCAGTCTTAATTTAGTGATTCAGATATTGTGTCTTGCCTAGACATCCTTTATTTCACGGCTAACTGAAAACTGTGGAAAAGGTACAAGCCAGTAACCTAAATACTGTAGACTGTAGACAGACAGACAGACAGACAGACAGACAGACAGACAGATTGACTGTAGGCTGCGTTGAGTTCAGAACTAGAAGGGCCCCTAACCATTGCATGCGTGTGTGTGTGTATGTGTGTGTGTGTGTGTGTGTGTGTGTGTGTGTGTGTGTGAATGGAGTGGGGGTGGGGGTTGTTAGGGGTCATAAAACACTACAATAGTGTCTCCCTCCCCAGGGTGAAAGAGGGACAGAGAAAGAAGTGAGGCAGGAGGGGGTAGATGAAAGGATTTCCCACTTCCCTGTCACCGAGAGGAGGAAGAGAGTGAAACAGAGGTGGTGAGGATGAACCTCCTTATATTGATCTCTCTTGGAAGCTGTTACCTTTGTATCATTTCATGCTTTTTTTTTGTAATACAGTACAGGACTATACGTTGTTTACTGGTTACATGTCGCGAGACCATCCTGATCTCACGAGGCTATCCTGATCTCATGAGACCATCCTGATCTCACGAGGCTATCCTGATCTCACGAGGCTATCCTGATCTCACGAGAACATCCTGATCTCACGAGGCTATCCTGATCTCACGAGACCATCCTGATCTCACGAGAACATCCTGATCTCACGAGGCCATCCTGATCTCACGAGAACATCCTGATCTCACGAGGCTATCCTGATCTCACGAGACCATCCTGATCTCATGAGGCTATCCTGATCTCACGAGACCATCCTGATCTCACGAGACTATCCTGATCTCACGAGAACATCCTGATCTCACGAGAACATCCTGATCTCACGAGGCTATCCTGATCTCACGAGAACATCCTGATCTCACGAGAACATCCTGATCTCACGAGGCTATCCTGATCTCACGAGAACATCCTGATCTCACGAGGCTATCCTGATCTCACAAGAACATCCTGATCTCGCGAGCTTCAGTTTAAATTTGCCGTGAGAATCAGTCTGCAAAGCCCATAGGAATCATTTTGAATGCGTCCGAGTAGCAACTGAACTTACCAATCAGCGTGGTGTTTATAGTTATAAGGGCGTGGTTTAGATGTGCTGACAGCGAAAACGACCAGATGGTTCATCCAATCAACTGTCAAGTATTTTTTTGAAAGTACCTGCCCTTTACAAATTGTTTCAATGGACGGCTCCCAAGATGGACTCGTGACAACAATTCCTCTGCCAGATTACTTTATATCTGTCTAAATCAAAGTTTGTGTTTGTGTAAATTGACTTCCAACATCTTCCAACATTCATCTTATGAAGTAAGAGGTTGCTTGGAAGTGTTCACAGTCGTATCCTCCTACTGGGCATAGACCTCTGGTTCAGTTTGAAACTGTTGGACAGCGTTTAAACAACTGTTGCTACAACTGTTTTGATCGCCTCGTCTAGCTCTACCACCATTTCAAAACAGGCTTTTCACACTAACCCACGCTGATTGGTCTTCCAGCATGGTGGCTGTGAGAACGCTAATGTGACCAGGGTTTCCAGACTGTAATCTCAGCTAAAAGAAATTGAGTTGAGAGCAATAGTCGGGCGGAGCCAGGCTGGGAGTTTATCAAGCTTCCAGAAAAAACAAACACATTGCTTCTATGATTTGATTCCATTGCATTGAAGGACCCTCATTGCTCTACACAGCACTCCACATTCACGTTGTGTGGCTCTGCTTCTTCCGTTCCTGTGGTTGTAAAAACCTTTTTAGTAGCAGAAGGTGTGACCATTTCCTCTCTGTCTCTTCGGTGCTGCATGTGTGATTACTGGAGCTTTTCTCTCCCCTTCTCTCATCCATTTCTCGTCCACTCCTCCCTCCTGTCCCCTGCGGTCTGTGTCTCCATAAACCAGCGCTGCTCATCAAAAGACCACCTCCTGCATATGAATGTGTGGCGGGATTGGAGGAGGTGTGTGTGTGTGTGTGTGTGTGTGTGTGTGTGTTCTGATTGTGTTTATGTGTGTGTTTCAACACAACATGTGTCTTTGTTCTGGGCTAAGTAAACTTTTGTCTGTAATCAAAAGTAAAATACAAATAACAATAATAAATTGACTTCCTTTAAATACACATTGAAATATACCTAAATGTATTAATTTATCAGAAAACCAAAGTCAATTGCGAATACGTACTGCCAGTAGACGCACCTTTATGTAAACAAGGAATATTAATGTTGAAAGTCATCATGTGGATTGTTATATTTATTATTCAGTAAAGCTTCAATGTCAATGTCTAGTATTATAATATTAATCTATAATAATATTATATTAGTATTAGTATATATATTAATAATAGTATATTAAGTATATTTATATAGCACTTTTAAAACAACCGCAGTCGACCAAAGTGATCCACGCTTCAGGCCATGTTTTAACTTAAGTCCAGTGCCTTTAAACCAAAGCTTTCATGTGGTTTATACTTGTAATTCCCAGAGTTATACGTGAATATGAAAGCTTTGTTTGTAGTTTCCTACAGTAACCTCAATATCCAAACACTGATTATTCGGGATGCTCCCTGTATCCAGCCTGTATCATCGCTCACTCACATCTATGGTGGAAGCGGTTCTGTACTGGTCTTGTGTGGCTCATCATGATTCACAGAACAGGAATCTACAGTATACAGTATACAGTACATACTGGAGGTGAAGTACAGTATATAGTATAAAGTACATACTGGAGGTCACTGCAGTGTGTCGGTAAAGCACATTGAAATCACACCAAGCCTATAGTGTTGAGTGTTTCCTCACTATAACCAGGTCTATGCAATTCAGAGTGTTCTGCCCCTGCGTACGGCTCTGTGTGTTCATGTCTGTTTCAGGCCATGAAAGAGAAGAGTAGAGAAACATCAACAGGCAGCCACTTGAAAGGCAGCGAGACGGAGGGAGGGTGTCTTTCAGGTCAGGGTGCTCTGACTCTGTCAGGAGAGCTGACTTGTTTTTATGGGGTGCTGTAGGGACAGATGCCAGACGGAGGTTTCTAGGAAGAGAACGCGCGATGGGAGAGCACGGCGATAGTGTGGGAGGAGATGGGAGTGCAAGGCTCGTTGTGAAATGTGCAGACTGAAATGTGGCTTTCCGGTTATGTCTTGACAACTTGAAGGACTCTTTTATTATAATCATACCAGACAATGTAGAAGATCATCTTTAGTACTATGCATAGCACAGCTCATAAGCTACTTGGCTTTGGCTTTGGTTATTTTCTATTTAATACTCACTGAACTATAGGTTTTTTATGCATGTGCTGGTGGCATTTTGTATGCGTGCTTATTCCCAGTTAGACATGGTATGATATCCTGACCAAAATAATTGCAATATATTATATTATCGCGATTATTTCTTAAATTATTAAACTGAAATAGTACTAAAACATACATACATCATGACACACATACTGTATCTTTTTTGTGTAATTATTTTTATTTTGAAACCAGTATTTCAACCAATCCAATTTATCTGATTTATAAAACACAATGGGCAAGTCAAGCCTTCAGTCATGGTGGTGATTTACTGGAAAGATGCAGGCTAATAATTACATTAGTAAATCAATACAATTGGAATGTACAAGTGAGCTTAACACTTATGAACATATTAATTCTTATCTGAGGCTATTCATGATTATCGCGATGATGGACATTCACCACAATACAATTATTGTCAGTATTTTTATTGCGATAAACAATAATATCATATATCGTCTCATCCCAAATCCCAGCATTTGAAATCAATTGATACTCTTTATCTCTTTAAACACTCTCACCTCTGCATTTTATACAATAAAGTTGGCTGGCCTTCTCCAGGCACATGTAGACTCAGTCACTGGTATATTCTGATTTACAAGGCCATGCTGGGTCTAATAACATCTTATTTGTGCGTTTATTTTAGTTTTTTTAAATAGTGGTAGGTATTTCTTGGCATTGCCAGGACATCATTTTACTACGGTAGCTGTTCCAAATTGCAAAAGGGCCTTTATATACACTTCCTCTTCAGCTTTAAATGTCTTGCGAAGAAACAAATTGCATTTTTTTTTTGTGCTTGGTCATTTAAAGTAAATTATAAAATATACAAAATATTAATTTCCTGGTTAAATTAAGGTTTCATAATAATATTTGCTCTGCTCTTCACAATTTAACATTGTACATTTTTACTTGGTGATAAAAACCTTTTTTAAATCAAATTTCCCTCCAAATCCAAATACAACCAAAGGCTCCCCTTCCCCACACATACACACACACACACACACACACACACACACACCATCATGTTGACCCCTGAACATGCCAGACCGAGCGGTGAATATACAGTAACTACTATCACTCACCGTTACAACAGGAAGCCAATGGGGAACTCGTATGCGGGCCAGCTGCGGACCACGCGCTTTGAGGAGGTGCTCCACAACTCCATTGAGGCCTCCCTGAGGTCCAGCACGGTGGTGGCCCGGCCCGTGTTCTCACAGCTCTACCTGGAGACGGAGACGCTTGTGGGGCGTAGTGGTGCGTTGGTCAGACACGCCTTAGAGAGTTTCAATTTCATTTCACGGCGAGTAATCAGTCTGTAACCCCTCAATGCATTGCAATGGTTTGGCGACCGTGTGTTGAAAACAATTGGGCCAATCAGCAGCTAGCTGAAGATTTCACCAAGATGTTGACACCATCGTACGTTGTGACGTTTCAATTACCACCGGTGCTCTGGCTGGTATTAAACATACTGATTGGGTGAGATAATGGTAGGTAGTCCAATCATATGTAAGGACGTTTGATTGAAGTGTATTAGTGTCGCCCTTTTGACAAACGCTTTTGAATCGAGAGGTTCCAGACTGAAATGAAATTGGAGCCTGCAAGATGAGGATGGTTTCACAAGGCTAATACACACCTACCACACACTGCACATTGCTTCCTCAGAAGTACAACATTAGCTTAGGAGCAATGCTGATTGGGGGGAACTGTACAGTCTGTAGAATGCTTTAGTGTCTCCTCCCTAACTGTGAAGTTGAGCTAAGTGAGAGTGACGATAAAAAGTTACGTTTGGGAAGTCACTCCTGCACAAAACAAATATACTGTACTTACAATGCTATTGCCATGACGATGCCAGCAGCTGTGTTTTGTTGTGTGGTCAATGTGTTGCTGGCGTGTGTGGGTATACAGTATTTAACGTCAATTTAATTTATTTGTATACATATCCCTTAATCACATTACAGTCTCAAAGGGCTGCACAGGCCCACAAATCACACAGAAACCAACAACACCTATTCAGAGACATTTAAAGTCTCTCAATAGACACACAATTGTTAGCTTTTACTAGCAGCCCAATGCTCTGTGTGACCTTCACAGGTCACACAGAGCATGATGATGACGAGGATGAAGATGGATCGGGGTCCAACAGTCCCCCGGCCCCATACCAGATGAAACCCCCACCCGAGGGCTGCTGCACCGCTGATGGTACGGACACACACACACACACACACACTCAAACATCTCTGACATCTCTGTTTTATAGAGATTTTCGTAGTAAGCAATCACACAAAAGCAGGAGCCATCATCTTATTCCATTCTAGCGCAGACATTTTATTCGCTAACAGAAAGCACCCAAACTGTCAAATCGAGGAAATAGACCGTTTTTGCACGGTATTATCACAGGATTAATTCGCAAGTCTGTATTCACGAGTTTTACATTTGCGCACCGGAGTAGGATATTTAAGTACACGAAATGTTCAAACATGCATGTTTTCAAATGTTCACGCTGTTTCTGCACACTAGTTTTGACATTAACGTGACGGTATACAAAACAAACGAGTAAGCTTTGCTGAAAACGAAGCAAAGCAATTTAAAGGTAAAACCAGAGACATTATATAGAGGAGACCAGAGCCATGGAAATAACAGAGTTATGACAACAACAAAAAAAACATTAATGCCCCCAGATATAAATAATAATAATAATAATTATTATTATTATTATTATTATTATTATTATCTGTGGACCTCCCCATTGACTTTCATGGAACGCTGAGTCTTTCTGGTCTGTATAAAGGGTGAAAAATCCAAAAATCCAATGCGGAAGTGCCATCCATTGAGCTTTCTCTGTTTCTGAGCTCTCTGGTAAAACCTTCCGAAACAGAAATGAAACCCTTTCACGTGTTTCCCTCCCCGGCAGGCTTCTGTCAGGCAGGCAGAGACGTGCGCCTGTCCTCCCTGGGGTCAGAGCCCCTGGAGGTGCCCCCGGGGTTCCTGCTGGTGGGGGCCCGGGCACCCTCTCTCCCCGACACTCTGCTGGTGTGTGCCATCGACCGCCGCTTCCTGCCCGACCACCGGGGGCGCAACGCGCTGCTGGGTGAGGCATTAGGCCATCAGAGCAGCGTGGACATGCAGTGCACACACACACACACACACACGCATGCATGCATGCATGAATGCACGTGCACACACATACAGAAACACACGCGCGCACACACACACACATTCACACATGCACACACAAACGTACACACACACACACACATGCATGCGCATATGCACGCACGTACAGGCACGAAACACACACACATAATGTACATGCACGCAAACACATACACATAAACACATGTATGCACACACACACACACACACACACACACACATAAAAAGCCCAGTGTGTAAGTAACATTTTGTTTATGATACTGCCAATATGCAACCAATATGCGCTGATAGGGTTTATGACTTGCTGCGCTCTCTACAGGCTTCTCAGGGAACTGCGTGGGCTGTGGAGAGAAGGGTTTTCGCTACTTCACAGAGTTCTCCAACCACATCAACCTGAAGCTCAGCACGCAGCCCAAGAAACAGAAGCTGTTGAAGTACCATCTGCACCGCAGCAACCAGGGCGTTCTGGTTAAAGGGGCCCCCATCTACTGGAGAGGACTTGGTAAGAAGGCGGGTATAGAACCAGGCCGCCAATATTATCAGTCCACACAAAGCAATAATGTTCACAGTTAAAGGTGGTATAGTGCTAGCTTAGCTAATGCGTTCACTATAGTCAGAGACATTATATAGAGGAGACATGCCACCTGCCACAATTTTGAATGGAGTTCTATGGGAGAATTCTGAAATGCCAGAGGTGACAGAAGAGCCAATCACCTGCTTTCTAATTGCAGAACGGTGTCGTGAAATCTTGCGCATGCGTAGTGGCGAAAAAATGCTTATTAAGCCTTATTTTGTGGCAAAATCACCAAACGTTTTAAGATGTTTTTTTATCAGATTTGACTCTTATGTCCCAATGATCACTGAGAGAGCGATTATGGCTCTATCCCTATTAATGCCATTGAGTACTTTCCATATTAAAGTTTGGAAGTTAGAAGATCGTTGCCGAGTGGCGAGACTTGCCTATAAGGACTTTGCTATAGTCCTCCATACCCACAATCATCATCTCCATCATGCTTCTCATCAAGGCAGAGCTTAGGTTGGTAATAGTACCGAGACCGACAAGCACAGTTACCTGCTGTGGTCTACTTTTGACGCTGTGTTGTTGTTTGGCTCCAAGCTTGTTTACTTCTGTTTTTTTGTGTCAGTCTTGACCAGCAGTCCAAATACCTTCAGACACATCAGTCGCACTGGAAATTAAATGGCTGTATGCTCGTATACTCGGACACTTTCCAAATGATTCCTAGGCTTTCCAGACTGATTCTCACGGCGAAATTCAACTGAAGCTCCCGAGATCAGCATGGTCCCGCAAGGCTAGCTGCTCTAGGGATCCTCCTAAATCTTCACATTTCACAATACTTATTATACTCCAGTTTTAGTAGGTTTTAGAAGATGTGCGTGTGCGTGCGTGCATGGGTGTGCGTGTGTGTGTGTGTGCACGTGCTGGTGTAGCGGATGGCAGAGTGAGGGGGGTTCCAGTGTGTCAGAATGTCATGCGACCTCAGATGAACAGAGTCACTCGGTTCTTTCAACACACATCCAGCACACACTCACACAGGTAACACACGCACACACACACACACACACACACACACACACACACAAACAGGTAACACACACACACACACACACACACACACACACACAGGTAACACACACACGCACTCACACAGGTAACACACGCACGCACACACACACACAGGTAACACATGCACACACACACACACACACGCACGTGCACGTGCACCACACACTCCAGATTACGCAGGTAACACACACACACACATGTAGTGGATATACACATGACATTGACACCTCAACCCAATTGTTGTTTCTCTGCGTGTGACTGCGTGTGTGTGTGTGTGTGTGTGTGTGCGTGCTTCCATGTGGACCCTTTAGCTCCTCCCAACATCGCAGACGTCCCTCCCTCTTTAACTAATGGCAGCCATGTTGCCCCTCCACCCACCCAGCCGCCTGTCAATCACCTCGGACCGGGCAGACCGTCCTCTATAGGTATGTTGTATGGGGGGAATATGTGTGCGCGTGTGTGTGTGTGTGTGTGTGCGTGTGTTTGTGCGCTTGTGTGTGTGTGCGCGTGTGTGTGTGTGTGCGTGTGTGTGTGTGTGTGTGTGTGCACGTACCTGTTAACCCCCCATCCAGTCTCCTCACACCTCTTTTAGAAGAGGGCTCCTGTCTCTAACACATTAACAGCATCCCCAGTGTGTGTGTGTGTGTGTGTGTGTGTATTTTAACATCCCCACTACACAAGAACCAGCCACTGCATTGTGTGTGTGTGTGTGTGTGTGTGTGTGTGTGTGTGTGTGTGTGTGTGTGTGTGTGTGTGTGTGATAGAGAGAGAAAGGATCTGAGACACCCCGCTATCTCTCAAAGAGTCTGTAGATATATATAACTTTGTCGGACCGCT
>JAODUE010084907.1:0-14396 GCA_027564755.1 Amblyopsis hoosieri
ACAGTGTCTCCTCCTACTTAAA
This sequence comes from Amblyopsis hoosieri, assembly GCA_027564755.1. Lineage (NCBI taxonomy): Eukaryota > Metazoa > Chordata > Actinopteri > Percopsiformes > Amblyopsidae > Amblyopsis > Amblyopsis hoosieri. The sequence continues at coordinate 23 of JAODUE010084907.1, forward strand.
CTCCATAAAAGAACACGCAGGAACTGGTGTTAGGAAAACCACCCAGATTCCAACACTACGTATCTTGCGTTTGGGTCATCACCTCGTGCATTGTTACAGAGGCCAGCAATCTCCACCAAACAGAGACTGTTATATTTTATGATTGTGGGTACTGAAGAAGGCTTCCCAGTGATATTGCAAATAAATTATGTTTTTCTTAAAACAAGGTTGATATCATATGGACTTGTGGCTTTTACAGTAACATCTGGTTGGCTTGGTTTCAGGCTTAAAACTCTTTTTAAACTCCCGATTTTTCACTCTTTAGGGATTTTACGAAAGTCAATGGAGAAAAAGTTCTCAAGCCAAGCTTTTTATTTGTAAACATGAACATTGTAAACACATCTGAAAATTAAATTTACATGAATACAGTATTATGGTTGTAGTGTGTAGATGGCAAAAACACACAAATTGAGAGGTGTTAGTTAGCATGTGGATTACAAAAACATGGTTGTGGATTATACTTTTGCTTTTTCACATAATCGAATTTAACGTGTAACTGCACCCTACAATGTGTTTATTGAGCTGTAAACTAAGTAATAGGATTGATCTGTGATGAGATACATCAATGCTGGTATTGGTATTGGAAAACAAAATTCCAGTTTTTATAATAATCTGCATTTTAATGTGCTGATACAGAACTACACGTCATATCATATCATATATTAGCACTTTGGGATTTCTTCTAATGTAAAGTGCGTTACAAATAAAATGTATTATTATTATTATATCCATTAAAAATCACCCCAGAATCTGGCTGGTTTTCATTGGAACACTTAATACGCTCATACGTCATCAAAATCAAATGTTAACACAATATTAATGTGGGTCCACCTCTCAGCCCCTCCCCTCACTCAGCTCCTTGACGCATTTTTCAAAGTTGTAGTGGGTCAATCTCAGAGCTGGGATGCAGTTACACTTTAAAAGCAACCAATATTCACCTCCCGTTCACTTCCATTCTATGCGAGCGAAGGTGCGAATAAAACCTTTGCATCCTGAGGTGAAGCAATTTTGCGTCTTGAAATTGTTCATCCATCCGTGGATGGATAGATTGACGATTCAAATAGTCTAGATCCTAATCTCAAAATTACAAATTATTTTAAAATATTTAAGAGAATTTCTCGTAATTACGAGTTCTATTCTCAAAATCTTAGATCCTGATCTCATAATTACTGTATAACGTGTCAAAAAAAGTTAATGCAACACACTTCTGTACATCGTATCAACCATGCCAAAACATGTATTTCTAAAGTTAATAATTAAAAAAAGTTAAAAAAAAGAAAAACGTAACACATTCCAATACATTTACAAAGATATACATATACACTCACCTCTGTAACCATAAGCAGCCCAACAAGGAAACTTCCCACATTAATAGCAAGGAGAAGGATCTTACGTCTGTAGCCATATTGAAAAAAGGAAGGATACATGTCGGAGATTGATGTAACCAAGGCCTCTTGAAACACAAACTGAAATTGGTTAAGGACAAAAAGATAGTACATAGGTATGAAGGTAGCCTAGATTTTAGGCTAGCACATAGTTGCTAAAATTTATAATTTTATTACACTTCCATTTCTACAAGCAATCTTTTAAAACAAGCAAAAAATTGTGACCTAGCCTCGTGAGACCATCATGATCTTGCATGCTCCAATTTAATTCAGCTATCGGGTGTGTTTTTTTGCCAATCTGCCATCCTAGGCGAAAGCTTTAAAATCCCACCCCTCTTTTCAGTCTGTTTCAGAAAGACGACTAGCAAATCTAATCGTTTCTAAATTTTAATCATCTTAATTGGAAATGTTCAAATGGCGGACAAATGCTTTAACCCAGTCCTCATTTGGAAACAGTAGTCTGGTAATATTTAAGTCCAAGCACAACTTTCAAAGCCACTAGCCTATCCAATTCACCTAAGTTTCACATTTTCAAATGCTCATTCCTCCATTGGTCTATATGTGGCGTACTGTTGTCAAACACTTGGCAAATCAGTCTACAAAATCGCAGCGATGATAGGAAAATATAAAGAGCATAATATTTGCAATGCCTTTTCAAAGTGCAGTCAAATCTATGAGTAGACACTTAACTGAGCCACATTGTAGCCCGCATTCAAAACGACTTTCTGAAAAAGTTTTCATTAACCTAGTTGTTGTTGCTAGCCTAGTTAAAGATTGCGGTGTGAACGTAGCCATAGACATACAGTGTACGCTTTTGAATTGAGGGGTTCCAGACTGATATTAGCGTCTAAGATCACAAGATCAGGATGGAATCACAAGACTAATTGTGACTCACCTCACTGTCTATTCCTAAAAAGATGAGCATAATGAAAAATAAAACTGCCCAGAGTTGAGGTACTGGCATCATGGCCACTGCATAGGGGTAGGCAATGAATGCCAGGCCAGGACCTGTGAACCATAAATCAGTCAATTATATAATCTCTGTCATACAGTATAGAGTAATATACCAAGATCAATCATCATCAAGACACACCTGATTCAGCCACCATGGAGACATCTGTGCCCTGCTCATAGGCCATGAAACCAAGCACAGAGAAAATGGCAAAGCCTGCTATAATGCTGGTTAAACTGTTTAAAAGGCACAGGTAAACACAGTCTCTGGAACAGAAACATGACAGTAAAACTAAGCCAAGCTGAGGAGATGAAAATGTGCCCACAAAACACACTACAGATGTGATGTATTGACAGTCTAATCTAATATACCTATAGCAGTTGTTGCTGTACTCATTGTAACTTCCTAAAGCAGTCAAAACACCTGTGCAAACTCCACAGGAATAGAAAATCTGGATGGCTGCATCCATCCACACCTGAAAATTACAGTAAATCAGGTTCATAATCAGAGGATGAAGTAATGTTTTAGAATGTTATGGCACTTTTCCACTGCATGGTACCAGCTCGACACTACTTGCCTCGGCTCAACTCCACTTCCTTCGGGAATAGTATCGGCTCAGCTCAATTTGACTCTACTTGATTCAGCTTGATTCAGCCTACTTCCACTCCAGATAATACCCACTCAGTTTTAGTTGGTTGTCATAGCAATGGTGTAGTTCGAACAACTTCTACAGTAGACCAGTAGTCATTTAAATGTTATTGTTTTATTGTTATTGTGGTCAGGGAAGCCGTCCGATTGAAGAAGGAGGCATTTTGGGATATGTTGTCCCGGAAGACTCTGGAGGCAGTTGCAAGGTGTTGATGGGCCCGAAGGGCTGCAGCATCTGCCGTAGCAGAAGCAAAGCAGTGGGTGTGGGAGAGGTTCGTAGAAGCCCTGGGAAAGACTTTTGGTCGGCACCAAAGTGTTTCTGGAAAACCGTCAGCTCACCTCAGGAGGGGAAAGTGGGGAACCATCCAAGCCGTGTACAATAAAGATAGGACGCTGTTGACCTCAACTGAGGAGGTAATTGGGCGGTGGAAGAAACACTTTGAGGAACTCCTGAATCAGACTGACACGCTCTCTATGGTAGAGAGAGAGCTGGAGGCTGATGGGGGATCAACGTCAATTTCCCTGGGGAAGGTCACTGAGGTAGTCAAACAACTCCACAGTGGCAAAGCTCCGGGGATTGATGAGATCCGTCCAGAAATGCTAAAAGTGCAACTTGCAGGTTACATTTTTCACTAAATCTAAATCTATTATTACTCAGAAAATAATGTTTAAAAAGTCAATGGACTATTTTAGATGTTTTACAAGAGATAAAGACAGAAAACTATACAAAAAGTCAGCATTTTAAGCAGTGCTCTTAAAAACGTTTCGTGCTTTGGTGCGTGTTGGGCTACTGGTAGGCCTATGTAGTCTACAACATGTGAAGAGACGAGACTTCAACTTCATCTACTAGAAAAAAATAATGCAGTGCTCATTTGAGACACCAGAATTAAGAGCGATAGAGACAGATCTATCATATCATATTATAGCAAGTGATTCTTCACGTGGTTTCATCCAGTTTAACCCACGCTGCATAGAGTGAGGTGAGATCTAACTATTCCTTCACTTCAAGAGTTCATTGCCGTGCTGAAATCCAGATTTTCATGCAGCAGGCATATTTGTATTTGGGCTTTTTAAGGACGGCCTTGCGCTGGATGCATAGTTAGAAGACTATAGTCTACTGTAGCGCCGACATTTCAGAGAAAATAGCAAGTCTGTGAGTCTCTGTATAGCTGAGCATTGATAAAGTTGGGTGACAGCAACCTACATTCTAGGTCTTCTACACATTATCTTTTTAAACTACTTGTTTTTTTACAAACACGATGACGTGGTGTTGAAGGGTCACCTCAGTTAACATAATTCACAATCAGCCTTTCCCGCGCCAGCTTCCATGTTATCTCTTTGTTTTGATGACACGCAGTTTGGCGACACGCTGAGATATAGGATATAGGCCTATTACACATGTAGTTCGAGATAAAAAGGTTCCCGTGTTTGGGAATTTATTCTGTGTCTCCCTTGTTGACTCATTTACAGTGTATGCATTAGGCTATAGGCTAAAGGGTGCACGGAAATACAGGACGGATCACGTCCCCAATTGAATACTTTTTTGTATAGATTTTTTTTTACCTGACCATTTACATTTTTTGTGTGTTAGTGATAGCCTATATTATGGCACATATTTTATACCGGTACTGTTATACTGGGACAGGTGGGGTGACAGTTAAATCCTGATCTAATATTCTACTATTCTACTGCAAACGCAGCGTTAATAAGAATAAGAAGCCATAAGAATGAACATTACCAATCTCCTCAGTGTCAAAACTAGTGTTGTGATCCATATTCTTGTTGTTATACATGAGATAGCTTGGCAGAAACGTGTGAAGTCGGATCAAGTTATATATATTTTTTAAAGTGGTTATTACAAACCTCTTACATATGTTATGTAAAAGTTATTGTAGTGGATTTAAAGACATAATTTTTTGAAAATGTACCTTTTCTGTCATTTTCCAACACATTAATAAATAGTGTTTTTTAACCGGCAAGTTGCACTTTAAAGCTTTGGATGTAGAGGGGATGTCTTGGATAACACGCCTCTTCAACATCATGTGGAAGTTGGGGACAGTGTCAAAGGAGTGGCAGACTGTGGTGGTTCCCCTATTCAAAAAGGGGGACCAGAGAGGGTGTACCAATTACAAGAGCATCACACTACTCAGCCTCTCTGGTAAAGTCTGCTCAAAGGTGCTGGAGAGGAGGGTTCGAACGATTGTCAATCCTCAGATTAAAGAACAACAATGCAGACTCCATCCTGATCGTGGAACAACAGACCAGCTCTTTACTTTTGCAAGGACCCTGGAGGGGGCGCATCCAACCAACCTCAACCACAACACGCTGACTGCCAATTATTTGCACCTGTGTAGGGGTTATATTAAGTTGGAGAAGTCTTTTGGTTTCTGTCCGAGCCATGTGAAAGACGTGTGGCAGAAATTTTGTTACGAAAGGCCAGCCCTCTGTCTTATTTATTTAGAGTAGTTGCATAGCCTACATGTAGTAAAATATGCCCATTTCTTACCTTTTTAAATTTTCGTGTGAATATCTGTTATGCAATTACGTGCATGATATACTGTAGGTTGGAATTAACCACACTTGTTGTAATATGTACTGTAGCCATTTCGGATTATATTTAAAGATATTAGTTGCATTATCTTAAGCCTTGTATAGGCCATGTAACACAAGGGCTAGGCTGTTAAAGTCTGCGTATTTCTCCTATCATACTATAACCATAGACAAACCCACTCAATATTTGTTTAAATATATTTATACGGCTGTTTCTCCAATAACTGCCTACCATCTTTATTTAGTTTAACCTAAGTTATTTGTGTAATGGTTCGGTAATGGCGTTTTCTTTTTTTTTTTTTTTTACCTTTGTGTTTGTGCCGCCATGGACTATGCAGAGGACTTCCCATGTTCCTGGACAGAGCCGGAGACGCTGGAGGAGGAAACACGCCGTCTCCTCGCTCAAAATGGCCACAACACAGGAGGCGGTAGGGGGCTTTCCCGTTGTTGGGAGGTGCGAGGACTGGTACGGCTATCACGATCTGCCGTACGGGTTCTCGTGGGGCTTCTGGGCTTTTTTCGCCGGCCCTGGGCCTTGAAACACCACCGCTACTGGCGGGGGAGGTCGCCCACAGCGGGGAGTGGGGACCACCAGACCGCTCCTTTCCCTGTTAGGGGCTCTCCTTTGGCAAGGAGAGAGGCATTCCCCGACCACCGGCGACTGTCTGCAGCCACCATGTCGTGCACGTGGGCCACGGAGGTCGCGCCGTGCATGTGGGTCTTGGACTTTGGCTAGCGCATCGCGGGAGCTGCCCAGCGCACATGGGCCGCAGGAGCCATCCAGCACACGGAGATGGTGTGGTGGTGAACCGGCGTTCCCCACCAGCCCTGTGGTGCAGCCACTGCCGGCGGCCCCTGTCGGCCGGGAGGTGAAGCCACAGCCGCTGTTTCCCGCCAGTTCTGCGGTGGACCTACAGCTGGAGCTACCAGACAGTGTTGTGGTCATTCCCAGCCAACCCACAAACGGCACCCCCAACCGATCTTGCTGTCACGGTTCGCGGCCGCTCCGGCAGCAGACAGCGCCAGGCCGCTGGTTCAGCACCGGACAGCGCCGCTGCCGCCACGTCGTCAGCCACTTAAACGCACCCACGTGCAGTTGCCTCCTTCCCCGCTTCCTGGGCGGAGGTTTAAAAGGCTTCCCATCCTGGCACCTGTTGCCAGTTCGTTGCCGTTTCTACGGATGCACGTACCAGCGATCCAGCAGTCTCGTCTGCTTCTCTTCGCCAGACAGCCACGCCTGTCTTCTCTTCGCCAGACAGCCACGCCTGCCTTCTCCTCGCCGGACAAGCCACGTCTGTCTACTCTTCACCACCAGCGATCTCAACAATGCCCTTCGCCTCCAGCGATCTCAACGCTGCTCTCTGTCGCAGTCCTCCCGTCAGCAACTCTACTCATCTCACCGCCCGTCTGCCTGCCACTCACCTCCTCACTACAGCCCTCACCAACGGTTGTATACTCACCTGCCTGATCAATAAATTCTCTGTTCCTTTTATCTGCCATCTCCTGCCTCTGTGTTCCGCACCTGGGTCTTTGTTCCCACTCGACCGTATCATAACACTTGCTGTGAAGCCTCTTCCAATGTTCCAAGCCAGCCCTGAGGCAAAGCCGTGGCAGGCGCTCCCTGCTAGCCCTGCGGTGGAACCACAACCAGTGCTACCAGCCGATCCGGTGGTGCAGTCGCAGCCAGCGTCCCCTGCCGGCCCGCCCCCTGATGCCACGATGGTGAATCCGCGGCTTGCGTGCCCCGCCATTCCCGTGGTGCAGCCACCGCTGATGCCCCCTGTCGCCTGGTCAGGAGGTGGAGCCGTTACCATTGTCCCCAGCCAGCCCGGCAACGAAGCCACGGCTGGCGTCCCTTGCCGGTCCTGCGGTGATGCAACGGCAGCTGCTCCCTATCGCCAGGTCTGTGGCTTGGCTGCCACCTCCGCTGGAGCCCGAGGCCTGGGGGCTGGCTGTTGCCGCCTCCGCCGCCACTGTTAGAGTGTGAGGCATCCTGTACTGCCGTGGGGGTCCGACTCTGGGTCGATACCACCGCTGGAGCCTGGGGCCTGGCCGCTGCCACCTCCGCTGGAGTCCAAGGCATGGCTGCTGCATGCCTTGGGCTGAATCCACCGCTGGGCCGCAGCCGCATCCCGAATCCACCGCTGGGCCACAGCCGCATCTTGCTTCCACTCACTCGGCTGTGAAGCGGCTGGGATGAGGATTAGCATAGCTAAATCTGAGTCCATGGTTCTCAGCAGGAAACCGATGGAGTGCCTACTCTGGGTAGGGAATGAGTACTTACCCCAAGTAAAGGACTTTAAGTACCTTGGGGTCTTGTTCACGAGTGAGGAAACATTGAAGCGGGAGATTGGCTGGAGAATCGGAGCAGTGGGAGCGGTATTGCAATCGCTTTACCGCACCGTTGTGACAAAAAGAGAGTTGAGCCGGAAGGCAAAGCTCTCGATCTACTTGGCAATTTTTGTTCCTAGAACCGCTGCTCCTTCGCTTCGAAAGGAGCCAGTTGAGGTGGTACGGGCATCTGGTAAGGATGCCCCCTGGGTGTCTTCTTGGGGAGGTGTTCCAGGCACGTCCAGCTAGGAGGAGGCCTCGGGGAAGACCCAGGACTAGGTGGAGAGATTATATCGCCACATTGGCCTGGGAATGCCTCGGGATCCCCCTGTCAGAGCTGGTTAATGTGGCTCGGGAAAGAGAAGTTTGGGGTCCCCTGCTGGAGCTGCTGCCCCCGTGACCCGACTCTGGATAAGCGGATGAAGACGGATGGATGGATGGATGGCTGCTTTTAACATGTCCTTACACTGTTGGAATGTCCTTCATTAGCCGTGTGCAGCCAACAGTTCAGACTAGACATCTTGGTCAACCTTCACTTTATGCAAATTGCCCTGTCCAGCTCTCGCTAACATTGATCATGCTGTCAACAACCGAGAACAGTCCGCGCCTCCTAAATAGATCACAGTGTGGTATTGCGTATATCCATTGAATAAAATGTCAATAAAAAGTTGTATCTGCTTCAGTGGCTTCCATATATCCGTGTTGCGCAATGACCACTGAAGACTTAATCCAATCAGTAGTCTGCATGGTTATCATGTCACATTTTGGTATCGCCTCAGCTCGATTGGAACAGACAGAAAAAGTACCTGGTACCAGGTACTATTCTAACTTTTGCCCAATGGCCCAAAAGCAAAAAAGGAGAGGTGAGGAGAGTCGAGTTGAGTCAAGCTGGTACCATGCAGTGGAAAATTGCCAATTGTTGGCCACAAATCCTTTTCCAAGTGCACAGAGTTTCAAACCAGAACAACAATGGGTTTCAACCACATGGGGAAAATCAAAACACTAACTGAATGGTATACCTTTAAGTAAAATATATAGTATTAGCACCTCTGGATCCGTAAGGCGGGACGGGTCTGGATAGAGGTAGTAACTGATTCCATCTGCTGCCCCGGGCAATGTGAGGCCACGGAACAACAGAACCACCAGAATCACAAATGGAAAAGTTGCGGTGAAATAGACCACCTAAGACAGAATCTAATTCAATTTCACTTAATAGAAATATATATATTTTTATATTTTTTCTTTAGAAAGTGTATAACTTAATTTCAATAAATAACCCAACATGTTAAAAATTTACCTTTCCGGTAGATTTTATTCCTTCCCAGATGCAAAAGTAACAGATTATCCACATAAACAGCAGGCAAAAGGCCAAATCCCAACGGATATTCCCGATTTCTTTAATTCCATTTGACAATCCCAATATTCTTCTCCTAAAAAAAACCAAAGAGGTATTAACATGAAGCCAGGGTAAAAAAAAAGAAAAGAGCAACTAACACAGTATTTTCATAGTTTATACTTACTCCCAAAATTCTGAGACTGAAGATGTAAAATTTCCATGTATGTCATCAGTGGCTGTATTATTCGGGCCATGCTCAAAACAACTATCTGTTTCAGCACAGAAAAAATAAGGTTCATGGCTTGAAGACATTTGATTTCTAGAGCAAACACAGATGTTATTTTATTTGTTTCAAACCATAAAAAAATTAAAAATACATTAAAACACAGTAAATAAATAAACAAACGTGAGTTACCTGTGTTCCAGTAGTTTTGACAGCTTGCCCACGGAACCTCAGTATGGAATGAGTTTAACAAATAGAGTAATGCCCAAGCCAGTATGACGTAGTACACCCCAGTGTAGAAAACAACAACCTGACTTCCATAGCCCAAGCCTATTGAGAGATAGTGATACTGTTACATTGGACAAGAAACTTTAATGTTGCATTGTACAAATTGTGTACAAATCATTGTACAATACAATGTCTACAAATAATATTGTACACTGCAAATAGAAGGCTGTAAATTCAATAATGCATCTTAAAGTGATGTTTTAGACCAAAATATGACAGGAAAATGTACATGCAATATACTATTATATTATACTATTATACTAGTATTTAGCTATATTTAGCTACATAAATGGGTAGCCTATAGGAACAACGCCATTTTGTAGTATTGTCACATCTACACCACAACCACAATGTATCCAGTCTAAGAAGCACTGTTTGATAGCCTACTTGTTTGTATCTTTACAGTTAGTAGGTTACCGTATCATTAGTATGCATTTTTTATTTAAGATCTGAGAGTACATTTTCGTGTCAGTTCTTGTGTCTATTCAAGTGTAACATGTATTTTCTTTGAGTAACCCATACAAAAAGCCTTACCTTGAAATAGTGGGCATATTTTCTTCCAGCACGTTATTCCACCCTGGCTGGTGTACTGGCCCACAGACGTCTCCAAGAAAAATAGGGGGATGCCACAGGTGAACAGAAACACAGCATATGGTATGAGGAAAACCCCTTTAAAACAAAATGTAAGATTTTATGAAAGCACATATAGCTTGCATAATGTTGGATATTTTAGCAAAATAATTATTTGCTATAGCTTGACAATGCAAATGTATTGTTTATTAATATATCTCAGCCCAAGCAGAAATGCAGGTATGTGCAAAACTAACAAACGTATTGTCTAACTCGTTCAGTTCAATGGGAGACTAATCGAAAGCTTCAAAATTTAAATATAAAAAAAAAAGTTGCTAGCCTGGCTCCGCCCGACTATTGCTCTTAATTAAATTTTCGCTGAGATTAGTCTGATTACTCTGTTCACATTAGCGTTTGCACAGCCGCATTGCTGGCAGTCTAATAAGGGTGGCTAAGTGCAATGATGTTGATGTCAAGTATGTTTCAAAATGGCGTAGAACTAGATGAAGTGATCAGTTATAGCAACACTGATTGGTTAAATTCTGTTCAATAGTTTCAATATTAACCAGAGGTCTACGCCCAGTAGGAGGCAACCACTGTAAACACTTTCCAATGGAGTGTGGCAATTGGGAAGTGTTCCAATGGACGTGGTTACAACAGGCTAGCAGGTTGCATCCGGATTACATCTTCCTGTTTCTAGCACCTCTACCTAGAAAATCCTATCGGCAAGAAATCATGCTATTTTGTTAAAACCTGTAAAGTAACAAATCAAGTAAATATACCTCCACCATTTTTGTAGCAAAGGTATGGGAACCTCCAGACATTTTCTAAACCAATAATATGTCCAGCTACTGCCAGAATGAACTCTGTCTTTTTTGACCATTTTCTCCTCTCAGGATTAAGTTGGGGACCGGCCTTGATAGTCCCGATGCTCATCATCTGCTTGTGTCTTCACTCCTGTAGCCAGTCCCAAGACTGAAACAAAGTCAGATTTTTATATCTATATTTGGAAGTAATCATTGCTTATTCCTGATCACTTTGCACACCAGCATATATTTTCACACATAATCATAACTAAAAGTCTAAAAAATAAAATATACCTTTAAGTTGTCTTCAGACTGAATCAAGACGCAAACACCAACCACTCACAAAGATTGTATGAGTTGAGTGAAAAAGGAAGAGGTATGGTGAGAGGAAAGGAGGAGTCAACAATGGCTTTACAAACCTGTTTAATAATAGTCACAAAAAGTACAGTACATTTGAAAGGGTACCTCCACTGATAACAAAAAGCTACCCTGCACTGTGGCAGGCAAGCTACTGCAGTCAGGTATTTGTTTTCATTTCATATTACACACTTACAGGTAAAGTAAGTAATTGTAAACTAATACACTCCAATTCTGGCAATGAGTGTGACAAGTGAGGTTTGAGACCTGCTTTGAAATGTGTTTGAATGCATGACGATGTTTTGGTTGTATTTGAAAGTTTGTTTGAAATTATTTTCCAGTTGTCGGCCACATTAAAGGATTGCTTCAGGTTCAATGATAAATTAATCTTTTTTGTCCTGTAGCTGAATTGAACATTTATTTTTGAAGTAAAAAAACTAAACAGAAATGATTTGTTACCCGTTTAATTGGTTGATGTCTTAATTTTGATCCCAATATATAAAAAAGTATAAAATGTATGACAGTATGCCCCGGTCTCCCCTACCTGTCTCATAGAATAGTTTGTGTTAGACATTGATCTAATTTGACTTCTCAAATTGAGTATGGTGGTCAGAATAAAAACTCAAGTCGTTCAATCACCTGTACTTTGTCTATAGACCTACGCAGCAATCACTGCAATCAATGCTGCCATCCAATCAACTGAGATTTAGGTAATAATCTATCTCTATGGGTATATCGCACTTCTCGCCTCAATACCCATGTACTGTACCTCAAACCCATAATGTCCTCCCACAGGTAGGTCTACTGGGAAACAAATGTATCTGGGACCGGATTGGGAGCCAGGGTGATGTTGGTGAGGATTGATTAAATATAGTTTATAAGTCATCAGTTACGGTTGGGGGGCTTCTATGGCATAAAAACAAGTACAGTAGACTTGCCGATCAATGAAGAATAAAAATATTAGGCTATATTTATTTAACTGTTATAGTATTGCATAGATCACATTTTCTGATGGCTGTTGCTGCCAGAAATGGCTATACTATGTGCCTACATTACAAAACGACTTACAGTAGGCTTATAATGCAAATATAATTTTAAACCTTTTTTTATCATAAATAGCAGGGATTCCATTACATTAATTCCAGTTGAACCACTAGCATATTGTGTATCCTAAATACATACATTTAAAACATAATTAACTAAATCTTATTTAGTTCAATGATATTATAAACTATTTGGTAATTACATACAATATAAATAACAATACAAATATTATGTATATTTACTTTAATTTTAATTTCATTTTAGTTACTAATTGGAGTAACTCAAGACTAATTGGAAAACGAGCAGTTTCTCAGTTTTTGTTTAGTTTGAACTTGAAAACCCAATTGATGAAAGTACACGGCCTCATCCTGATTGAAATTAATGCATTGTCATCAATCTCTGCATTAGCCTGATAACGACCGATTCATTTGTATCAGGTGTTGGAGAAGTGAATAATTCAGGGCAGTGGGTCACCAGGGTTGAATACCACTGATCTAAATGGTATCAGCATAGTAAGACCATCATCCATACAAGCTGCTGCTCTGCACACGCAGTTGTCCTATGTATCTTGGCTAGTATCAGATCACCTGTTCTTTACGATTCAATTTCAGTCTAGCTGACCACACCTGCTCCCCTATACAGCCAAAACAAAGGCCACAATAGCCGTGAATGTGGTGGGAATGAGGCTAACTGTCACGATCTGTTGTCTGTCTCGTGTTGTGTATTTGCATTGTTCTCGTCCATGTTTTCCCTGTGCTTCCCCTGTCCCGGTCCATGTTTTCCTTGTGTACAGTTTCTGTTTCTGTGTCACTGTGCCTGTTTAACAGGCAGCGACATTACACACCGAAGACAGGTTGATTTTAGTCAATAGTTGCTCTGACAAAGTCCATAAATACCTCAGCAGCACCCTCTTGTGTAAAAGTTATACATTGTGTATAGAGTGGACAACACATCAAGCAGTGAAATTACAATAGTAATTCATTTTATTTTTAACAATTACAATGATTTTACATATTTTTATTTATACATTTTATATATTTATATCTGTATCTGTATTAAAATGTATATAATAATTAACTGGGTATTAATTGCAGCTGGTCAAATGTAAATATACATTTTAAAAGTAATTAAATGTATTCAATACATCTATTCATTGATAATTCAAAGAAATATTCTAATCTTCTCTAGAAGCTACATTAAAAGGAAATATAAAAGCGGCGTAAAAACTGCCCTCTTGTGGATATTCATAGCTATAACTCACACCTACAGCATACACTTTAGTTAGTTACATCAGGATAATAATTTTTAAAACTAAGTAATACGTTTACAGTCAGATGTGTTGTCTGTCCTGAGCAATAACGGTAATATTGGAATATTTGGAATAAATATCAGATCCAATGTTATGTCATTTATGTTTACTGTACATGATACTGTGCAAAACAGCATTGAAAACTAAATTATTATAATGTTACTTAAAACGTAGGGTTAGGTGATAATTGTATTTCCTCTATTTAAATCATATTTGCCGATTTTCACATTGGCCTAAAAGGAATTTGAGGTAAACTGCAATAGACATACAGACAGCAGCATCACACAATGTATCAAAATATAAATAACCAATGCTGTTGATGACTACAATTTATTCAAGTCCTTTTTAAAAAGGTTGTTAAAAAAAAGAATTATACAAATGTTGTCCAATATGGATGTTACATCACAGTACACATATATACAGTACTGTAGCACTATTTAAACTGTGGATATTTTTTTATGTTTTTTACAAGTAGGAGTTTCAGTAGTACGCAGTGTACTTAACTCTTTAAATGTCTGAAATGCGTCATAGTTGAG
>JAODUE010084918.1:0-14396 GCA_027564755.1 Amblyopsis hoosieri
CAGGAGATCTAGGCCGCTGGTGATTGCTGATCGGGAACAGCTGGTGCAGCTAGGATCTGGGGAAGAGAGAGCGAGAGCGAGAGAGAGAGAGAGAGAGAGCAAGAGCGAGAGAGAGAGTAAGAGTAAGAGAGACAGCAAGAGAGCTAGACGGGGGTACTGACACATGCGAAGAAAGTATAACATTTAAATAGAAATGGGGTTGCAAACAGACTTAATATGCACAATTAACATTGAGTGTGTATACTGTATGACCATGCACACACCACACACATTCAGTAATATACACAAGCCACTCCAACTGCCATTTTCTAAGCCCTCTTGCCATTTTCTCTCCCTCCAAGTGCGTGCGTATATGATTGTGTGTGTGCGTGCATGTCACTGTGTGTGTGTGCATGTAACTGTCACGGCACAGAAAGTCAACCACTCTGTGAAGTAAAGCAGATAAAACCGAGTACCCCCCCCATCCATGTACACACAACCCAACCGCTGTCACTCCGATCATTCCACAGGTGTGAATCTGAGTACGGGACATGAAGCATCAAGGCTGGGCTTGGGGTGGGACAGTAGTAGACGGCTGAGCTTTAGTGGTTTCAAAGCATTGCCATGCTGCCCAAGGAGATGACAATCTGGGAGCAGCTGGTGCCAGAGCGTGCTTAGATGCGGAAACTACAAGCTACACTGACAGAAAAAGATGGAGGACATCAAACACCCACTCACTGTCCTCTCTCTTCTCCTTCATTCCCTGGGCCACGGGGGGTGAGGGGTGGGGTGGGGGGGCAAATCAATAAAAGCTGTGCCAGGGACACTAGAAATGCCCGCTGTGATTGTGATGCCAAAGCCAGCAGCCCCCTTCCAACCATATGATATTGATAAAACATCAAGCTATAAAGTTCAAGAGGGATTTCATGCAGCTTGGCTCTGTGGCGATACACTGAGGGAGAGAGTTCATAGTGAAGAACACACCACACATTTATTGTTACTGTTTTGGATTACAATATTTAATTTTAATATTATAGTCTGTAATACTGACCCTACTTAGGGATGTGTGATAGTGATTGAGTGTCCAAAATCACACCCCTACTCACCATTCAATACATAGTTAATTCTACTGCTTGTCATGGTGATTCGCACAGTGGTAAAATTACATTGATCCAACACAATGTTTTACGTATAGTGAATTCGCTTTTTGGCAACAATAAAGGGCATTTTTTTATCACAGCTGTAATAACTCAATACAAATAGCCTGAAACATAACTATCAACATAAATCAGTCCACTGAACCAAATAATTATATAATGTATATAGTTGTTAAGGTCGAGGTTTGATTTGGAAATCTCCATGGTACATGCACAATGCTTAATCTAGTGACCTAACCAGATGCAATGTACGAGCTGCGACACCCATCCCTTACTAGTCTGGAGGATATTTTTTTCAGTCGTTTACGAGATACACTAATCAAATGAATCAAATTATTTGGATCTTCGGTTCTATTCTCACAACTCCAGCTTTAGCAACAGAGACTCAAAAGAGCTAAAATAGTTGCAAAAAGACTCATTCATTACACTGAACAAGATTTAAAGATCCAGACCTCACAGAAAATCCAGATGTCCCACCACACAACAGTTCACAAAGGAACATAAATCTTGGCCACTCGTCTCACTCACAGTACCCACAGAAACGTTCAATATTCCCATGCCCAAACAAACACATACTGTACCTTGTCTACATGTGTATTTACCCCCAATGTTTCCCCAGTCCTGTGTCGGTCATTGTAAATGTATGTGTCAATCTATATGTCAATCTTGCGTTGCTCCCATATTCCTGCCTTTTTTAGTTCTTTGAAGTTAGCTAATATACGTGTCTCACGTTTGGGTCCTCACCTCGTGCAACCGTCACACATATAAACACAGTATTACACTAGTGAAATGCCTATGTACTCAAGCATATAACAATTGCAAACAAAGATTATAATAATATTTTTGAATTAGATTTTCTTTTTTAGCAGATAGCAGCATATTTTTGGCTAAAAGTCCTCAGAATTATTTTTTAAAGTGTAAGACAATTTTCAACAGGGCTTTGAGGTTCACATAACATGGAAACACCAGCACCATCTATTAATTAATTTAATTAATTAATTTAAATACATATTGAACTAATGCTGCAGTTGTGAATCCATGATTATAAAATGTGGATTCCATCAAGTGTTATTTAGGCAAGTATAGATCATGTTATAATTAGATGTTAATAAGACAATAATACAATTAAATAATCTAGCTGATTGATTGCCTTGTGCAGGCCAAATATTTACTACATAACAAAACCAATAAATATTAGTGTTTCGAGATTCAAGGCCAATCCATGGCCTTCAACATCCTGCAAAGGTCACACTGAAAGCCTGACCAGTTGAAATGTTCATGTGCGATCCTTAGTGATGATTATGACAATTTCACGCCTCTTGCAAAAGAAGTATGAAAAGTAATTAAAATGTTGCATATTACCTTCATTTCCAGAACTCACTGGAAGCTGCCTTGTAGAATTAAAAAGGTAAGATCTGGTAATTACCTCCAAACCGGGCCAAAATTTTCAGATCTATTATATGATTTCTCCACCGGGCTTATCACTGCCTTATCACAGAAGTGTGATTATAGAGAAAACCCCTCTGTGATGAAAAGCAATGAAGAAATAGCGTGCTGTAGAATGAAATTGCAGAAAAATAACGGTGTTCTGACTACGACTCCCGCTGGATGTGCGGAGAAATAAAAGAGAGGGAAACGAGATGAAAGAGAGGAGGTCAAGTGCAACAGGCAGGGATGGGGGTTTCATCATATCATTATATAGATTAATGGTCCGTCACTTAACAGCCCTGATTAGCCCGGTTTACGCTGCTCATTTACAATGGGTGGAGGCACTTCACGGGTGAGCTGCTGCATCTGGTGGCAGCGGGACAACAGAGGGATGCGAGAGAGAGAGAGAGAGAGAGAAAGAGAGAGAGAGAGAGAGTGCGATGAGTGGACTAGACT
Source organism: Amblyopsis hoosieri (assembly GCA_027564755.1). Lineage (NCBI taxonomy): Eukaryota > Metazoa > Chordata > Actinopteri > Percopsiformes > Amblyopsidae > Amblyopsis > Amblyopsis hoosieri. The sequence goes on from JAODUE010084918.1 coordinate 3,021, forward strand.
GGCGTACCATTGACAAAATGACGACAAACGGAAGCTAATTTCTCTTCAAAGCTTGGGCTTTGTATTTTAATGGGTTTGGAAATGTAGTGCTAAATGGTTTAAAATGTTGTATAAAGATTGTTGAAGTGATTTCTGTGAAGGACCCTATTGTTTCCTGATGGATGACCCTGTTGCTAAATTCCTTACTAAATGTATTGCTGTCGATGTACATCCTTTTAAAACAGTGTTGACACAGTGTTAATGGAAGTAACCCAAGGACATTAATTAATAAAATTTGGATGTTTGAGTCGTCAGTATGTCCCTCAAGAAATGGCCAAATCAGCTAAAGTAACTAATGTATGTGGTTCCATTATGACTTTTTATTAGAAATCAGTGTAAGCAGCAAATATCTCTACAAACTATTACAGTACTGTATGTGGCTGGTTCATTCTGTAATGGTTACAGCTTTTAGTTAGCAAATGGTCAGCCAGTAGGGCTGTCATTTCCTGTTAGCTTTTAGGCCTACATACGCCTATTTTAGCTAGCATTATGTAACATGGTTTAATACACTGTGCTACAAATAATGATAATAGTATTTTTTAATACATTTTATCTGAAGGACCATTTTGAATTGTTTGCTTGTAATGGTAATGGATGAAAACATTTAAGGTACTGTACTGGAATACTGTCAACCTGAACATATCTAAACCTAACTAAAATTATTTACAGTAATGACAGGTCTATTGATGATAGACAATGTTTGCTGTGTATGTTTTCTGGGCATTTTCTGAAGCATGGTGGTTAATCATTTCTGCCTGTCATAAATATTTAATCTTGTTTAATGCAAATAAGGCTTTGTTTTTGTTTGTCTAGGTTCTGTCAGAAAACCAATTTTTTTGAGGCAGGGTTTCACGTTTTCATTACACTTGAAATATGAAACCTGATAGATTATTATGAAGCCATGTTTTGATATCGTAGTCTTGTATTGGTATTTTATTGTCTATTGCATATAACAGTCACTGAACATACAGTGTTGTAGACTTGCATAAGGCAAGAAAACACATAAAAAAAACTCTTTACATGTCAACATTTAGATTAATATAGAGCCTTTCCTACACAGCATTGATAAAGTTCGGCCCTGGGTGTAAGAGACACATCCATATGTTATATACGGCATCCATAACATAACCAAAAACAAAAGAATTGCATAAAAGAACAAGTCTGATGTTTACAGACTTGGCCACATGAAATCAACCAATTTGTAAGCATATATCTGAACACATTAATTATAGCCTAAACAAAACTGAACTGAACTGCCCAAAAAGTTTTTGTTAGAACTTGAATGTTTATGTGTATTTATTTGATTTTATCCCATATTTTAAGTAGATTGCATCTTCTTGATCTCAACTTAATATTATATAAACTGTCCATTAATGGCCAGAAAGGCCTGTCTAGGCTATTGAACTAATGTTATGCTGGTTTACGTAACACTGGCTGGCATTCTTATAATCATAATTATAATCTAACAAACTGTGTAGGCTGCAGTATGTGTGTGACCCTGCGGCAATTACTTAAAACAGAATAAAAAAAACACAAACCACTATATTAATATGCAAAAATTAAATATTTTTCATTGCCCTCAGAACTCAAACTTTATGTCCCTACTCAATGGGAGATGGGTTTTAGCAATAAGGCCATCAAAGTGTAAAGGCCAAAGTATACCACTAAATGCATAGCTGTTTTCGGCTCCAAAATATACACCTTCACATCACGGATGCGATTTTAGTGCAAGAGTCTAATGGCTTACATAGCGGACCTGTGCAAATGACGTAATTTAGCAGACTGGCATGTTCTGGATATCTGGACAGTACAGCCTGTAGGTGCTATAGAGAGAGGGTGAACAATAGTGCGAGCCTACCAATTCTGTAAGGCAAGATATAGGTAGATAAAGGTACGGTAAATAACCCAGCAGGTGTGTCAGAATATGGCAGGCAAGCCAGGCCGCTGAACAGTTGTCCACGTATGCAACAATGTGTCCACAACACAAATGTGAAAACCCCCTTTTACCGGCGACAGTGCAAAGACACATTCAAAATCCCCCCTAGACGGTGGTGGGAGCATTCTTACAAACATACGGTACAAATCAGGTATTTCAAAAAACTTTTCAAAATCCTATAGGATTGTAATCTATTCCATGTCCTTTTATTCCCTGACATGTCTGCTTTTTGGGGCCTTAAAATTGTGCCTGGGTGGGATTTTCTTTGGCTTTTGCTTTGTGTGTGCATTTTTGCATTTAGCTTTGGATTCACCTTCTCAAACACCACTACTGATTTGACTGGCAAGTCCCGATTACAGAATGTGAGAGGCAGCAACGCACTGTTACGACGCCCATTCTGTCTGAAATTCACAGAAGAACAGCCTATTGGGTTGGTTTGTAGCTGAGAGCTGTCTCGTGAAGATTTGTAGCCTTACAGATTGTTAGTATTTTATAAAGCAAATTGAAACGTTTCAGTGTTTTCGGTCATAGGGATCTGTGGGAAGCAGAAGAATGCGTCACATGTGCTGGCACATAACCTAAATACGTTTAGCAAACTTCAATCGCTTACTTCAACATATTGTTAACGTCATTATATAGCACAGTATTCTGTATGGAGTTAATATAGTGTCAAACCTTGCGTACACAAAATCCATGGACACGCATGCATGGTCAACATAGCGCTGAAAGCCCTACTGTAGGCTACCGATTGTTTATAATCACGGAATCATTCACAATGCTGTAAAATGGCCAAAGTTGAAAGAATAAGGAAAACGATTATCTTGCCATAATGGCTATCAAAGCCAATTAAATGCTATTTGTCTTGTTAAAGACTAGGCTATGTTTAGACTGGAGTTAGTCAATCTGGGGGGTATTCCATCAAGCCAGATAAGGAAAATCCAGGCTTAATTCTATAAATCTCACTAATTTAAGTGAGAGATCTGTTCCATTAATGTGGTTAAGAGGAATCACTGCTGAGTAACCAAGATAACTTATTGATCTGAACCAGCCTGCTCCCTACCAGGCTAACTGCCAACTGTTCATATTAATTTAGTTGTGTTACAAAGAATGAGGCAGAAACAAGATTGGAAAGACTACTCCGTTTCACTTCACTTTTGTCATGTTCATGTCCCAAACCTTAAGTTCAGACTGCTCATTTATTAGATTTATTTTTTCTGAATAATACCCGAGAGAGAGGCACATTTCCAATAGGCTTACATTAATTTAAGAAACAACTATTTGGAATGCTTTTCTGATATAAGTAGTGAGAAGCAGGCATCAATTGCAGTTATAATCCGATTTAAACAAGAAATCTAGCCTACAAAACAGTTTCTAATTGTATTGTATGCTGTGTGTAGGAAAAACCACGTGAGAACTAATGCTGATGATGTCACTGAAGTCTGTTTAAAAACTACTCCTTCAAGGAGGGTAATTGTGTAACGGTGCCCTAAAAATGTAACCTTTACTGTACCCACGACACACTGGAACTAACAATACCAACATTAAAGTGAAAATAGATGTATGGAACCTAAAGATTGTGTAAAGCAGAGATACATTTGTGTTTTGAGTTTGTCACACCACAGAAAAAGGTAATATTAACCACCCAGCCAAATTTGAATTAATAAAAAAATCTGAAAGTATATAAAATTATGTTACAAAAGCGTGAAAATATAACCATCATTATCTGTTCTCAAGCGCTGGGGGTGTGTCAGCAGAAGGCTCTGTAACCACACCCATTGCGTGTTCTACGGTAAACTCCATACGTGTTGTGCCAAAAAGGTATCCTCAGCCGAACATTGATTGGAACATGTAGACATGCATTTTTTGAGTTGTGTTTTCACTTTAAATAGCTGTATACTGGTAAAGAGGATTCGATTGGTTATAATAAAGGGCTGTGTGTGCTCTCGTGGGCAGACATCAGTTTTTTACAAACCACTTTCTAGCAGATAACTTTTTAGTATGACACCTGCTGATGCCGTGATATGCTGTTCTTGTGAAGTTAAACTAGTCTACAGCTTGTTGGATTGGATTTTTTCGTTTGGATATGTGGTTTATATTTTCTTTTGTGTCATCCAACTATTTTGATCCGGGAAAAGACGGCAAAAGATCACACTATTGTGTTTTCCAGCAGATGAACACTTGCTGCTTGCTCACATACACACATGCACCCACACAAACACACACGTGCAGGCGCACACACACAAACACACATATTAAGTATTAGTACATATTAGTAGAGGGGCGCTACATTCCCCACCAGGATCAGCTGCCACTGCCCAAAATTACCTACCTCCTCGTTCATGACTACTGTACGGTTGGTGAATTTTCTTATAACTCATTAGTTACAAATTAATTAGTCATGCTTTTTTCTTCATGCCATTATAATTAATTGAGGCCAACACAGCACGGTGTTCAAATACGTTTTTGAGAAAAGCTATGGGTGACACCACAGAGAGTTTGTCCATATACTGTATACGTACAGTCTATTATCAAAACGCAATGAGAAGCAAATCTTAGTACTATGTCTTTGTTGTTGTGAGCGGTGTTCACCACTTTGTTTATGTTCCTATTTACAGGGCCAGGGCTGTGTAGAAGTATCTGATTATTTTTTCAACACACCCACAGAAATCGGTAAAATAGCGAGATGCAAGGAGATATTTTGTTAATTAGACAAAATGTATATTATCTTACAATTAGCTTGCAATAGCTAGCTTTACCTTTAAGCGAAACATGTTCACTTTTGGGGAAAACATGCTAAATATGTTCCAGAGGGTTGAGTTAAGATTACCCAGCCATCTTAGAGAGGCATACAGTATGGAGGATCTGCTTCCCCCATGCCTGTGCTGTGGTACAGTACAACAGTAGGTTTGAAGCTCCATCTGCACACATTGTCATACCAGATTGCATTAAATTAGCAATCTCAATAACTATGTCTTCATCGTGAATTAACTGTTTAGCACACACGATTGTGTTATTAACAGATTTGGTGTTTTTTGTATGCCTTCATTAACATAAACCAGACAACTAATGCTCTCATGAACTACTACTGTAAACTACTATATTTCACGTTGTTCAGATGGGAAAATATAAATATATTTAACTTTTTTCTATCAGTAAACTACAGTATTCCACATGTACAATATTGGTGTAATTAACAGAATCGAGGAAAAACATTATTTGGTATGCTTTTAACACTTTAGATAACTATATCCATTACTTTAGCATGGCTAATAACTAGCTAGCTGGCTGTGCATGCGCGACAATTTCAAACATTTTGTATAACTGGTGTTGATTGCAGTTTGTTTTACCATTAACAACTTCATAGATTTTATTAATTAATTGATGTCTAAAATATAAAAAAGACGAGGAACCTAAAACAGGCCCGAAACCCGGCCCTCGTGTAAGCTCTGACTTGAAAATTGTCCCAAAGCCCGACCCGAGGGGCATAAATAAGTCGGGCCTGTCGGGCTTGGGCTCAAATGCAGGGCTTTATAATAAGAATGGATACCTATGTATTTTTGTCATTAAATAGGCTACTATAATCTTTGAAAGATTGTATGTAGATTCTGTCATAGTGCCAAGAGCAACCCCAATAAAATGACTGGACCTAGCTGGCCACCCCAGTAGAACAGTTGTGGCTATGCCCCTGCAGGGACACATTCCCAACGCTTACTGTAGATTCGGACTGCCCTATTACAATGAATGACTTCGGACACAACGCAACGCGTTGGACACAGGAGCGAGGCATAACACAGCAAATGTTGTACTGTAGTTAGAGTGCATTTAAAGGTGCCAAAGTATGCCCCTTTTCCACATTGACACAGTTCATTGAGGTATAAATGCAATATATATTGCTTATGGTGAAAATACCACATAGATTAATTATAAGATCACTACTTAGTCCGAGCTCACCACTCAGCCTGTCTATACAGGCTTTTAAAAATCGCTTCGTTTCTGTGACTATTGCTTTACATGCAAATAAACGACTGCTAACCCCGCTCCCTTTTCCACCTAGTGTGCCGACATGACAGGCTAGCTTTAGTCCACCATGGCTTGGCAAGTGTAAAGCTGTCGGGAGAAACACAGCCTCTTACACAGTATATTGGATCCATATCAGTTTAATTCCACCTCGCTGTTCCATGGAAAATGTACGGGAGGTGAAATGAGGGGGTTATTGTTCCCCTCAATGCCAGCAGCAGGGCTGTGGCTGCGGACAGCAGGAGTAGTCACAAGCATGCCGGCCCAGAACGATGTGTAAAAGAGATAGCTCGGCAGAACAGGGGCATGACGTTTTGATAAAAAGCCATGTGTATGCAAAAGCGTATTATTTCATGAATGAAGGTTATATGCTTATAGCAGATGTGTCTTTTAGAAATTGCAACTCCATTCATGGTCTAATGCCCAGCATTCACTGAAATTAATGACTGCTGTTGCTTTCTAGCTGGCTGTAGCTGACTAGTTGGTGGTGTGAATGTACAATTAGTCTCCCTGTCGTCTCTATAAGTCACACATTTTCATTGACTTTCCATGGTCTCTCGAAGCTAGAGTACATCAATAATAATAATTTCCCATGTTTCTGGGGCTTTATGCTAGAGAATCCAATGTTTGCAAAAAAAAAAAAAAACTATGGTGGACTTGGCAAAAGTAGTTCTCAAGCCATGGGTGGAGCTAGTCAGATGGAGGTGGTGGTATCAAATGAAGGCTTTTGACATTAGAAGAAACGTCAAAAGAATTGTCCGATTTCAACTGTTGTGGGTTGGTGGTAGACAATCGGGGTTTGAGAGAGCATTATTAGAACACAATGCAGCAGTTGTTAATATTTAAGTTGTATAGTACCTGTATTGTGTTTATGATGGTGTCCAATGGACATACCTGCAGATACAGTACATTAATTCCCACTTACAGTACTGTAAAAAATGCTTTCTTATCTTAGATTTAGTATTTTATCTGATTAGAATTATATTATTTATTGCTAAAATGTAAGAATGAGATTGTAATTGTGCATTTTAGAGAAATATACATTATAATATTTTTGTAAATTAAAAATAGGTTATCCACCTGAACATTTCCAGTGCCTTTTTTTGCACAGATGTTGAAAATGGTGACTATTTTAGACAACATGTGCATTAAAGGCCACTAGGATATATCACTTTATGTTTAATACAGGTTCATGAATCAGATTTTTTTTTGTATTCCTGGCAGGCTGGCTGACCTGTAAATACTGTTACTGTACTTTACATCTGATAATAACTAAGTCATCATGATTGTTTTTGTACCACAGATTTTGTGGCCAAACTCGAGTTCAGTGCAGTAGATAACATCTGCAGGGCTGACTGGAGAATGCATTCTCTAGAGGTACAGTAGGGTCAGTAATTCTCGAGGATGCTTGCTAACTTCAAACTAAAATCGAAACAAAACACATTTCCTTCATAGGGTGCTCCCTCAGAAGCTCTGTCCCTCAACATTGAAACACATTGCGAAGGCTAGGGCATTGTTGTTGTGAGCTGTCTTTACCAATTAGTTTGTGTTACTATTTATGAAGCCTAGGCTGTGAACAGGTACAGGTAGATTATTTTTTTCAGCACACAGAATAGCGGACTGCGAGAAAAAGTATATTAGCTTATGTCGCCATTAAGGAATGTTTTGAGATGCGACTGTGATGCGGATCAGGATCAACTTTGTTCAGTAATTATTAAACCTGCTGGAACCAGAGCCATAAAAAAGGGCTTAATTTAGAATTATGATGAGACCAGGGTTCCTATGATAGCCTTGAGACATTCAGTGGTAATTGTATCTAAGTAGATTTAAAGGGAAATTGGGACAAATTGATTTAATTGGTAATAACACACACGACTAATACAGTGGCTTGCAGAAATAGGTCAGACCATTTTGCCAACAAATTAACACTTTAACTGTACACACATCAGGGTTATGAAGTATAGTTTTTTTAGAGGGTTGTGAATCTGATTGTTGTTCTAACACTGATTCAATTATGATACATTTTTGTATTGTATTCAAATTGTAAAAAATTAAAATAATCTATGTTGAAATCCTATACAAAACATTGAATGTTTATCCTTTGTAATGTGTGTCTTGCACTATCACTCTAGGTGACAACTGTCTTATCACCCTATGTTTGAGCTTATTTACAAGAAAACAGATGTTTTCCTGTGCACGTATACTAGCAATGCACTGACAATACATTTCCATTGGCTATAACCACTTCTTGGACGTTAACCTTGACAAAACCTCCAAACTAACAACCATCAAGTGAGACATTCCCAAACACATTCCTTCAAACCCTTTATCGTTCCCAAACATGTCAGCTTTCCGCTATCACCCCCTTCTTTCTCTTTTCCCATGTTCCATATACCAGAGTGCCAGGGAGCCATCTTACCACAGTGACAGGTGACGTTTGGAATGAAAGACCCCCTCCTCTTTCTGATGGCAGACTCCAGGCTTGCATGTAACCACACTCAGGAGACGAGAGGAGCAGACGAGGTCTAGAGATGGGGATGAGGAGGGAGATGGGGAGAAGGAGGGAGGAGGGGAGAGGAGGAGAGAGGAGGAGGGGAGGAGAGAGGAGGAGGGGAGAGGCAGGAAGGTGAACAGCAGTTGCATAGTGTTGCCCTCAGGCGCTGTGCCCCTAATTGACTGCAGTAAGTCTATGACGCACGCACACATGCATAACCGTAAACACTATGCATAATAACACGGTCGCACATTCATCCAAAACGCACAAAAAAGGGTGTGTACTACAGCTCGTACACACTCGCATAAACACACGTATGCGTGCAAGTAGCATGTACACACAACAGTACAAACTCCAATAACATACATTTCAATCACATGAAATATTTTCTATGACTGCATCTAGAGCAATGGCCCTCAAAGAGGTGGGCGTGACCCCCATGGAGTTGTAGGATGTCATCACTGTGGTCACCAGATGCATTTGAGATTATTTTATTACATTTTTTCTTTCTCCATTTATTGGCCTAGAAGATCATGTAATTTGAGTAGGGCCATGGTTTAAAAAGCTTGATAATTTTATATTTTTTTTTAGCAGAATGCATATGACACACACACGCACACATACACACACCACACCAGGGTGTGGGTGCCCTAAAGTTTGTTTTGAAGAATTTTAGAGTGCCAAAGTTCCACAGGGAGTCATTCAGATAAACCCACCACATGATAATGGCGGTACCATAGATTACAGAAGGGGGGGGGGGGTATCTAGATGAATGGATGACTTGATGAAAAGAATGATTACTTTAAGTGCAGGGGGTGGGCATTTAAAGATCCCTTGGGGTGTGGTCAGAAGCAGATGGTGTTCATCTGTGGGTCCTAGTCAATCTGTGACAGAAGGGGCGCACACACACACACACACACACACACACGCACACACACACACACACACACACACACACACATTATAGTACTGGGAAATTTGTGATTTTTGGAGTAGGTCAGGCTTCATGTATTCTGTTCAGGTAAGCACAACATGGTATCAAATAAGAGATGAACTTGAATACCATTTTTCTAACAGTTTTAATAGCATATTACTGTACAGTGAGTTAAGTCACGGCATACTGTTTGCACAGTATTCAGAATGTTACGTGTGGAATTGAAGGCACAATTAAATTCCCAGGTCTTCTTTAAGTGAAAGGATTTGACAATAGCCTGAGCATTTCTAGAGAGATCTGAGATTTTAAAGTAAGCCCAACTTTATATTTAATGAACCCCAGGGACACCAGATAAGTTATGAAAAACATTCACATAAAGAGTTAATCAAATTTAAAAAGAAATTCATAAACTCAGGAACAATATCAGGAGCCACTGCTTTAATAATATGGGCATATAGCCTACAGTATGACTTGAAGCCATTTTTGAGCCACACAACTATTTAGAGAATTATAGACTTCTGTAAACACACGTCTACTTGCCTCAGAGGAGCTTTCAAACAAATCATTATTGACTACTGTTAATAGCCAAACGGCTAGTTTATTAGCTTGACGATCAACCCATACATTTACAGACGATTTACCTGTACAGTTGGAATTCAACAACATTTCTAAATTCATAGTGTACTGTATGTAAGCTATGCCCAGCTATAGACCCCATGCTATAAGCATGACTTAATTCAATATTAAAGTATGAAATAAGTAACCATGAATGGTGATCAACAGTGTGCGCACACACACACACACACACACACACACACACTCAAACATCTTCACATTTTGCCTACATATTGTGCCTCCTGCACTGATTTCTTTCTCTCTCTTCCATGTAGCTTCTCTTCTAAGCAATGGTTAGCTTGAATCAGATGCATGCATAATTCAGGAAGAGGGGTCTGCCTGTCTCCTACACAGGCTGGAGGAGGCACGTGGGGACGGATTAGTACTAGCTAGCATGATGTGGCGGAGGTTGAATGTTTGCAACAGAGCGGCTTAGCTGCATAGCAGCGCCACCGTTTCCATGACCCCCGCGGTCACAGATTAGTGCTAGAGCCAACAGGGTGGAGATTGGGTGCACATACAGTATAGCTTTGTGGGACAGCTAGGGGGTGCAATGTAGGGACCCATTACTGGGGGGCTGAACCTGTACTTCATGGATACTACTGTACTCTGCTTTTAATTTGCCATCTAAATAAAAGTGAAACAATATCATATTCATTATATATTTAATAAAATATTTCTTATATTATAAAAATATATTAGTAAGGGCAAACGGTAACCTATGGCTCAGAGTAGTTTATTTTCATATTCATAATTAGTTCATAATCATTTATTTGCCCCAGTGGAGAGCATATAATGATCTTAATATTACCCATTATCAGCATGGTATCCAAACACAACCATGTCTGCTGTGAAATGGCCCATCCCCAGATGCATGTGCGTGTGTGTGTACACGTGTGGGTGTCCAACAGATGGGCAGATCAGTGCTGCATATGTTCTGCCCTCGATCGTCCAATAGGGACAATTAAAACACAGTACTCTGGTTTACAACTTATTTACAGCACAGAAATGCCTAACTTCATTAGCATGTAAGCTACGCAGGAACCCTTAGGTTAATTTGTTTTAATGACCCTGCACATTTTGGGAAATATTGTTTTGGCCATTACAGCCAATTATAAAGACATATTGTAAGGGTTATTTATAGACATTGAGATCTATTATTTATGTATTATCATTGTTGTCGATGGAGAAGCCAAAACAAACTAACAATGGAGAAGGCAACAAATGAAAAACGGTATGCAGCAGCTATTATTAGTCTAAAGGTTGTAGAAAATTGTGCTTTATATTTTAGATATATATATTAGATCTTATTGCTTAACAGTGAACACACTGGAAGACCAG